>JAQIXS010001089.1:0-34013 GCA_034700785.1 Rossiulus vilnensis | reverse complement strand
TGATGAACACCTTGAACTATACATAGTATGTGCTGTGATGTACTAACCTACCAATTTGTTTAATAGATTAAATGGCTGGATAAAGATAGAAACATTGAAAAAAAAGTTCCGTCTTCCGAAGTTGTAGATTTTATATCCCAGAAAATTTTCACAGTAAAAACGAGAAATGAAGCTCAAGAGAGTGGAAGTGAGAGTATATCGACAACAATGACCCAGTGCAATATCACCTTTCTTTCGAACAATGAAAAAATCCCAGCAATTTTGAAACGACGCTATGAAGGACAGGTAATGACAATTATCAAATACATTTTTTTTATTAATTGCTTTCATACTGTCCTGATCAGCCTAAATAATTATTGAAAGCTGTCGTTAAATTTAGTTTGATATATCATCCATCCTGTCATATCATGTATTATTAATTCACGTTTTTAAGTATAGCCTTTGGTGATGTGATGAGTGGAATTTCTATTTATATTACCCCTATTTATTATTTAGATTTTGTCTCAGCTCAACAATGTTTTAGGATGTTTTTCATCAAAAATTCACGTCGATATTATTGCAGTGGACTTGACTTCTCAAATCTTGAAAGCTTTAACAGCTTATTTAAAAGTAGGTGGAATAAACATGCAATGTTATTTTTAGTTGGTTGAGGTGGCGAATGGTTCCGAGTACAAAATATATTACTTTTCATAATCTGTCTTCCAGGTTGATGGTAATGAAGCTGAGTTTCAAGCAAGCATCAGTAAAGTCACTGAATTGTAAGTGGGTATTATTATTTGTAATGCTCTCCCATTAGGGGCTCATCCCGTAATCTTTTGAGTTTGGAAGATCTTTTGTTTCTTAAAGTAATTTTATAGAGAATTGTATGTATATTGTGAATGACGTTAACTTCTTGCATTTGTTTAGAAAATGCATGAACAATTTGGCTGCCATTAGTGACTATTATGCATATCTTCCATATTTCTATTTATAGGCATCAGCGCCACAGGAAATACATAAACAGTATTTGTGATGAAATATGCAAAGTCAAATTCGAAAAAAGGTAAATATTTCTCAAATCTGAGTTAGTTTTTATTATGGTTGGTTGTTGACAAGATTGTATGGTGCAGTATCTGATTGAATTTTACTGATTATAATCTGACAAGTGACTTTCATTCAAAATTCTCAGTTATGTGGTCCTACCTAATACATCAAATCTGTCCATCTTAAGATAGGCAGTTTTGAATCTCGTAGTTCATGTTTAAATTCAAGTGCGTTGGTTGAGTATTTATCTTTTTTGATTTTTTCTTCTTTTAGACAGCCGTTGTTGATATTGTATGGAATTACAGATAGCAGCTACACACTAATAATGTAGTGTTAAAAATTTACCAATATTTGGACTTTCAATTTTTTGGTAAGAGCATTTCACTTTCTTTTTTTTCTTGTAAATATCGTACATGTAAATGTTCTATTTTTGTATTGTCCTAGTTTGAAATCACCATTTCATTGCTTTGATAAGCATCTGTCAGATGAATCCTCGTGGCTACCTCGTGATTTCATAACCTCAAGTGTAATTTTTATAAATGCGATATGTGTAATTGTATGGACACTTGGTGTACGATCATAAGAACAAATATTCCAATGATGTTGAATGTGAAGGACTTGATAAGTTTTAATGTATTGGTATGTTTGAATGTTTCAGTAATATAGCCAAAAGATCATCTGTGTTTACTATGCATCATACGATTTTGTTCAGTCCTCCCCCTTTCAAATTGACGTGTATTATAGTCATTATCAGTAAGCATTGTGAAACATGATCAAATTACACAAACTTGTTGTTTGGTGATTAAATATTTTTTCAATTTAAAAGCCTGAGGTGATTTGCAATTTATGTGAAAGGGCGTGATGAGAACAAATGTATCACTATACTAAATTTATGTGAGCCTCCATCCGATGAAGCAATAGTTACCACCATGTACTTTAAAAACGAAACAGTTGCAAAAAAACAACTCTTATTACATTAGTCAACAATATCCAAAATATGGCACAAGTTTAATATTCGCAACTTACACAATGAATCCAACATCGAGTTAAATTTAAAGAACATACTTAGAGGAAATAACTCGTTGATATAAAATTACAAACATCAGAAAATGTCACACTTAGGAACATCCTGTTTCACATTTTAATTGGGAAACAGGTAATATAGCAGCATAATAATAGACATTCGTAACATTTACCTTCACTCATAGAAACTCGATTTTTATACACCTACTTTAAATAATATCGAATTGAATTCCAAGTGAAATACTGCGTTAAATAATATGCATCAGCATGTGTGAAACGATGTATATATTATGCTGGAAATTACATAAAGTTTTAAATTCTAGAATTTCTGCTCTTAATCATCTTCACAGATACAACTAAATTAGAATTCATCAATGATTAACTGTGAAAATTGGCTTTGGATAATAAAAGTGCACCATCCTCTTGGTAGTCCATTAATAAATTAATTCTAGATAATTCCTGGTACAATTCGTTTTTATTAAGATCTTGAAACGAACGTCTTGGTAACTGTTTTATAAGAATATTGTCACTTTGGGATAAATGTGTTTGGCATAATTGCTTGCTGTTCTGCAGTTCGTTCTGCACTGCAGCGTTCGTCACGTTTTGTGAGGAGGATGTATTCGTAAATGTTTTTCCAAACTGAGTTGGGTTGGAATCGCGGACATTCGTCAGGCTCGATGTACGCGCGAGTCGTATACATGGTGGATCCTCGATATTGTCTTTGCACTTCTTACTTAGTATGGAACTGCCATGTTTAGGGGGCACAAACTTTGCATTTTCCTTTCGTAAATAGGCTGAGCAGGAGGTTTTCTCCAGTCTTTCTTCCTCTTTCTGTGGATTAGAGGGAAGATTTTGCGCACTGCACCTGTGCAGAACATTGGCCTCAGTTGTATTTTGCAGTTGCCTCGGTGAGTGTGATGCAGGTTGCGGTTTAATCGGTCCGCTCGTATTCACGGCAACTAATTCGTCTCCTGAGTCTAAGGAATTTTCATTCGTTGACTTCCCATTGTCATCACTCGGAATGGTATGGAGAGTCTGAGGAATAATTATTTCTTCCATCACTGCCGACTGCCGTTTTAACTTCACTTTGGGCCGTGCACTCGTTGGCAAGGCGTGGTTAACACAACCTTCAGTTTTAATAATGTCCGAGATAAGGTTTATATTTCCAGCAAAATTCTCCCTGGTCGGATGGCTGGCGTCGTTGGCGCCATGGGGATTCTTCTCTTGCGTGCCACCAGAAGCTGCAGAGTTCATTCTTTCACGGATATTCCCTAAATTACTCCTTTGTTGATGGCTGTTTCCAGACATGTCGCTGCTCACGCTGGAGCGCGAGACCCTCCAAGTGGAGGTGGATGGTGTGTTTGATGAAGAATCGTTTCTGCTGCTGGACAAGTTGCTGTCTTGCGATGGCTTTCTTGTAATGGTCCACGAGCTCCTTCGGTTCTTCTCCAGCATGCGAAGCGGAATGCTCTTTTGCCGCCAGCTGTCCGACCGGGAGGTGCTGAAGTTGTCACTCGACAGACTCAGATTCCTGGAATGCCTCTGCTGATTCTTCTGAATTTCAGCAATGGCATATGCATACTCGTTGGAGGGATAGGGTTCGGTCTCGTCCACAGACAGGCATAAAAGAAATCGCAGTTTGAATAACTGCCACCGATGGTGCAAGGGTGTGGGGAGGAAATCTTGCGTGGTGCTCGTAGTCCTGCCCACCCCTCCATCAGAGCTGCCTTGTGAGCAGCTGCAGATGACATGTCCATTGTTGCTGTTGCGCTCCAAAGCAGAGTTCGTATTCGCTGGAGTTTGCCGATTGGAGAAATTTGAACTGTGTCGGCATCGTCCGATCCCTCGAGTGACCCGTGATTCCTCGATGGACTTGCAGATCAAAATGCAGTCCTTCTTGAATTGCTTGGTGAGAATGGCATAGAGGAAAGGATTCGCGCAACTGTTCAGAGGCAGCACAAAAATGGTGAACACTTTGGCTTCTTCCAAGGTCACTAACTGCAGTCCAAATGCGGCTGTCAGTGAGAAAAATGCAATTGGTGCCCAGCACACAAAGTCAGTGAATACCAGCAAAGCCATGCGCTTGGCGATGCGAGAATCGTTGGAGTTCCACGCTTGCGATCCGCGTATTGCACAGTACATTTTTAAGTAGCAGCCGATAAGTATCAAAAACGCAATGCCGTTAACGGCCATGAGAAAGACAACGTACGCCAACGATGAGGGCGTTTCAATGTCGAATGGCAAACACACCGCAAATTTTCTGTAATCACTTATCCCGAAGAACGGCAGTGATGCCGTGAAGATGGAAAACAGCCAGCCACACGCCATGATGTATCCTGCGTGAGTGATTGATAAGCGCTTGTTTAAGTGCATTGCATTGGTAATGGCGTAATTCCTCTCCAGGGTGATCACCGCAAGAGTGTATACCGATAACTCGCTGCTGAGCACACCGAGGAATCCAGCAATTTGGCAGCCTGGGGAGAACTGCCACTGAAGCGCAAACATCTTGAATTGGCCCAGGGTGGAGGCGTCTATAACCGCCAAGAAGGCCAGATACACGCCCATGCAGAAATCGGCACATGCCAAATTGCACACCAGAAACCGAGGAACGTCCATTTTGGTCCGGCTGAAAATGATGACAAATACAACGGCTCCATTTCCGATCATGGATAGCAGGAATACGATCCACACACCGCATCGGAGTGTCCACCAGTCGAACAAATCCTTGCAAGGCATGAATGGTCCTGGAATGAGGCATTCAATTGGTTTTGTTCATTACATTCGGAACTTTTAATATAATTAAAGATTTTGTGAAAATAATTGCAACGTGGAATTTGACTTGCCAGGCTGAGGTGAGCAGTGAATTAAGTGACCTAATCGAAGGTAGTCGTGCGATCTGGCTTCCTCGATGTAATCCTCAACCATCTGAGGAAGGTTGTATGGATAAACATAATCTGGATTTAGGTTTCCAAACAAGTCTTCAGCCAGGTCTCCAAATTTGTGCGTTAGGTTTTCTGAAAATGGTGGTAATTCTTTTGTAAGCAAAGTGCATTTTTATCTGATATTAAACAATATTCGTGATAAATTGGTCCAGGAGTTTTGTTTGTGGCCCTATTTTGTATGCCTGTTTATGCAAGAATACGCCAATTAATAATTAAAAAGTTTTAAAGATTTCTCTTTCGACTGTGAACACTTTTGCGTCCTTAACACACAAATACTACTTAATCTAGGATTTATCTGATAAAACACTTACGAGGAAGATTGTTTTATTAGTGTTTTATTTTTTTATTTTTTACTAATTTTAACGTTTGTCAGGTGTTTATGAATATGTATCATGTATAAGGCGTAAATCTGCATAATACGATTTTAGAAAAAATCCAAACATTACATTATCAAATTTCACTATACACGTTTTAAACAAATTTAATTTTAAACAGTGACATCAACTATGGGAATACATGTTTTAGTGGAGTCCGTTTAACAATGTTTTTGTAAATCAGAAAGAAATACGGTACTAGAACAGTACATACGGTATACAGGCCAAAGATCACTTGTGTTTCCCGTCCAGAGACTTAAATCCACTTTTTCTTTTGGTAACCAAACGACTGTTTCTTGTAAATTATTCGTGTTTCCCATCTTCTTAACATCATCCTGAGTGTTCATAGAAACCATAAACTGGCAGCAATGATAGGCATAAGACAATTTGAGGGTGTGAACGTGTGGCAAGGACGACGGTGGTGGGAAGTCGCGCAACAGAGGGTTATCAAATGTTAACAGTTGGGACACATGTTCCAATCCATGGTTTGGAAGAAAAGAGAATTTATTCTCTGCAACATTGCTGAAAAAAGTCAATTGGAAATAATTAGTATATAGTAAATGAAGTCGTAAAGTTTTAATATTCCATTTGAAAACGAAAAAAAAAACACACAAATGCCACATAAAATGTTGGTAGGAATTCAAATTGGTAAGCTACAAACATTAATTAGTAGAAAATGCAATAACAGGAGAAATACTCCACAGTTAATAATTGTGATAATATATTTAACATTCATGATGTATCAAAAAACTAATATCCTTGCTTACTTACAGGTAAATAAGTTGTTTTAAAGGTAGGAATGCGTCGTTGTGAATATAGCGTATTCTGTTTCCCCTTAAATTTCTGCAATATAATTGAAAAAAATAATAATAATCGAAACATTGTAAAAGGGAATGGTTAACTATGGTGCATTATTCTTGTCAACGTCATAAATAAGCATGCTACTTTTGTCACTGTTGAATTTCATAAAATACAATCGAATAAATTTAAATCTAGATAGCATTTTACTTCACTCATGTTACATATAAATCAATATATTGCAACATACACTTTGCAATATATTTAAACGATAGCTTTTTTAGTAGTTTTTGGTTATTGTTGAATACCCTGTAAAGATTTTATTGCATTCACTAAATTTATTTTAACATACAATTCTTTATAAATGTTGTTTCTTATGAAACAATTTTATCATCAGATAAATTACATAACTATGAATTTGTGTTGTCTGCGATGAATATGACTATGGTCATCTACTCTTGAATAAATTCCTGTTTTACATTTTCAAAAATAATAAAGGAAAACGTCAAAACTTGCAAGATTTCCAGTTGTGCAAGTCCAAGAAATGCATGCTGACTAATTTTTTCTATTAAGTTGTTATTAAGAAGCAAGTCATGTAGCAAGCCCTGCTCACTAAACAGCGAGCCTTCCAACGACGTAATATGATTCCCACTCAGCTGCCTGAAATTAGGAAGAAAAGATTGATAATCAAGCTTTTATGTACGACAGAATAACGCAATCATATTTATTAATTTTTGTCAACTTTTTAATGAGTATTTAAACGCAATGGCATAATGAAGGTGAGGTAGTTGAGGAGAATTACATGGTCATCAAATTTGGGAGAGCAGAAATGTTATGGTTATTAAAATCTCATTTGTGTAATAATGCAAGGTGTTTTGTTACCATTATTGCAACTAATTATGAGTTTGAATATCAGAGCAAGAAATTTAAGCAGCATTTTTAAAGAATAATTTTGAATGAGCACTAATTATTATTACATAGTATCATTATTTATTTGACCATGGAGGCCGTTAAACCTAGTTATGGCACCGTCTAAAACATTTAGATTATCGTATTTTAATAGCTATGTTGGTATATTTCCATTATTATAGGGAAAAGCGTATATTATAGAATGTAATAATTTATAAGAAATGTTACCCAGAATTAGTTAATTTTCCCCAGGTTTACTCAAGTTTAAGTATTCCGATGAACTCATTTCCGTGTTGTTGTTGTTGTTTTTAAATTGTTTTTATAGGTAGCATGAGAATTTGTATGTTGTACATATGCTTTATAGTTCACATAAATTATATGAATGACAATTGAAAATATGATAAGAAATTGATTGATGGAATATACATAACTTTGACGTTGATACTCACAGTTGTCTTAATTCTTTACATGAGGAAAGTGATGGTACCTTATCCAAAGCATTGGACTTGAGGTCTCTACAAAGAAATAAAATACCTTTTACACGAGGAAAATATAGGAAAATACAATAAATATATCGTAGAAGTCATAAGATACTGTATAATTGGTATTGTAAGCATTTATACAACATTTACGTTCTAGTGAGGTTAACTGTTACTTGAGTTTTTTATTTTAATTTCATGTATTTTTTCTTAAAATGAGACAAGGTTAATACTAGCAAAGTCCAAACACCACAGTTTTTAATATGTAGAAACGGCGGCTTAAACAAGCAACTCACAGCGTTTTTAGCTTGCTTGAAATTTGACAAATATCATTCGGAATGTGGCGTATATGAGTCCTATCAATGCGAAGAAATTCCAACGACGTTGTACCATTGAGATCGGGAAAAGAGTTCAATTCCTTGGCTTCTGGAATTATTCTGAAAATTAAAGTTTATTCTTCATTTGTTTTCATGGATAAAATAAAAACGTATATTTTTTTTGGATTTTGAGGTTTTCATGAGTTCCATTGATTAATGCATTTTTTTATTTAATTTAATACTTTATGACTTAGAAGCCTAATACTACGCTGACTAGTATATACATATTTAGGAAAATACAACTTATTGGCAATTAAACAAAGGACTTACAGAATTTTTAGCTCGGTGAGATTTGTGAAAACGTGCCTTTCAATATATCTAACAGGATTTCCCAACATATCAACGTGGGCCAACAATGGGTTATTATAAAAAATGCCATCTTGAACAATTGGTATATTGTTGAATGCCACTGACCTAGAAATACAAAATATCTACCTCAAAACATGTCTTTGCTTGACGATTTATAAAGGTAAAATAGGAAAAGTTGCGCATGTCGAATTTATAACAGCTGAACCAAAAAAAGGAAAATGTTATAATTAATTTTGTAATTGCAGGTATTTGTTATAAGTATATTTGCATGGTCAAGTGTTCGATTTTTGGTCATTTGACTGCAAGTTGTACGCCAAATATAATTTTTGAAACATGCGGTACTCACAACTTTTTCAATGATGGCAAATCTGAGATGGCATATGGAATGTCTGGTAACACATTATGTTGCAGCTCTCTGAAATGATTCCTGAATAATTAATTGTTGAAATTTAATGATTTACGTGGCTTGCATATTTGCACATTCCCCCAATTTGTTTTTAATTTTTGATGGAAATTATATATTGTACCTGACTATACATGTAGCTAATGATGATAAAAAAAAACGATGTAAATTTCAAAATGCAAAGTGTGTCAGTTTCATTTGAAATGGAAGGCACAGCTTGTGAATGTCATTTATACATTATGACAACCAGTACACACAAAAATACTGTTAAATACTTTTCGATACTTTTGTGCAAAGATCCCCACAATGTATTTCATTTTTTTGGAGCTTAACATTTTGGATGCTATGATACTTACAATACTTGCAAGGCCGTTAGTCCAAAAAAGGCATTTGTGGTAATATTTGCAATATTATTGCCTCCCAGATTCCTGAAAAAAATAAAAACGAAAACCCCAAAGTTTATAATTTTTTTTATAAATGTTGTGATTCAGACATCGAAATAGCACCAATTCAAATTTTTAACAATTAAAAAAAAGGATACCGTAAATTTTTATAACAGAAACGTTTAGAATTGATATATCACGAATTTTTTTAGATAACGCATCGGGATGAGCTTAAATTAGTTAGTTTAAACAACAATTGTATGATTCATAATGTCCCCAAATGCAGCTGACAATATGCATTCGTGTGCATTTGCATTTGCATATATTTTTCTAAATTCTATACATGTAAAGTCACATTTTATTTCTGTTCCAATATTTAATACTAAATTTATAAAATGTAAGGATGAAGGTGAGAACCGTCAGTATTTCTCAAATGTGCATGCTGGAAAAATTAACTGGAAACTATCAAGTAGTGACAGCATCACTGGAATACGAAAATTTCTGGTTGAGTTACTTGCCAATCAATTAAAAGAATAAATATCAAAAATAAAACTATGTTTACGAATTGTGAAATTTTGCTATCTATTACATAACGGAATTGGCATACGAAAAAATAAGTTCTAACCTCAATTCGTTATCACCGACATTATTATATTTTATCGTGCTCGTACGTTAGCTAACTGTCTACAGCCTGGAATTATATTATTTATCTTTTTCAAGTAGGCCTAATTATTTTCCAGAACTTATTATACTTTTAAATGAAGGCTAACAACAATTGGAATCAATATGAGCGACCGTAATGAATCGAAAGCCTTTTTGATTACTTCTTTCTTTTTCTTCTTATTGGTTCCAGAAAACGACTAGGGTAAACATGCTGTACTACTCATAAAATTATTACGAAGCTTTCCCAGCAAACATAAACAACGCAAAATTCTTTCAGAAATAACTAATATAAACGTAGCGTCTCAGTTGGGAGTAGCCCTCCAGCGGTGACTCTTAGCACTTTTATACACGAATAATGCCTGTTTCACGAAGCTCTACCCCCACCTAATATAAATTATGTTTAAGAGAAGCACTGAGACCAGTTTATGAATATGACCTAATACGTGAGAGAATGAGTTATTGTTTTGAAACAAAAAGTCCCACCCAGCACTAGTCGTATGAAAATTGAAAAGAACTGCAGGTTAGAAATAGGGCAATTTAGCTACATGTCAGTGAACAAGTGCTATAAATGTAAAAGAAATCAATCGTATCAGCCTTACTGACAGTTCCGCCATGCAATCAGAAAAAGAGCAATTTATTCGGCATGTTTGGTTTTTCCTCTACCAAAAATCATAGCGATAATAACTTTTGAAAGATATTTTGATAAGTCAAGTTTAAAAAATATTTTAAGAGAAAATAGAGACCGTTATCATGGATAATCGAACGCATAGAACGAAGATTGGGAACTTCTGTCAATTGGAGAGAAAAAAACACCCGTATCGCGTCCTATGGCTTACTGACATGACATTTTTACTATTTTGATTTGGAATTAAAAGCGATCGTGATAACTTGATAAATAATGCCAAGATTTGACCCGAGGTACGGTTTATTTAGAATAAAAGTAATCCTACTTACAGGGCTTGCAGATTGTCCAAGTCTTGGAAGTGTCCTTCACCAATTTCGGATATGTTGTTTTCTGCTAAATCTCTGAAGCAATTTGAAATTACTAAATTGTTAAAACGTTTATTCCCTAAACACAATTAAGCTGGTTAGTATGGAATATCTTACAGAAATTCTAAATTATGTAGCGACTTCAAAGCTTCTCCAGGAATGATTTGCAATTGATTTCTTGATAAAGTTAATACTTTTAAGTTTGGAAGTCCGTTGAAATCGTCTTTCGAAATACACGGCATCTTATTGCCCTCCAAATACCTATGAGAAAGAGTCATCATTTTAAATTTTGGAACACTTTTCTACATTCATAAATTTTCGATGACGAACACATCATCATCTTTGACGAATTGGCATATATTGAAATCAATTTAAAGGTCTCGAAACTTTGGCTTTTTGAATCGATTGTCAATTAGTGCGTAAGCGATTATTGTGCGATTGTGCGATTATTAAACTAATCAAATTGGATAAAACTACACCATCTGCAAAACTTACAGTTCTCGTAACTGTTCAACTTCCATCAGTGCTTCTGATGGGACCATCCTGAGATTATTATCATTTAAGTTTCTGAAAACAAACATTGAAATATTTCATTGCATTTTTATTTGTTGCAATACACGAAACAAGCTCATTGCAAAATGAAATATTTATAGTTGTACCAATACAGTTACACAGTGTAGGCCCCACACGTGTGTGCGAAAGAAAAGCCTTACTGATTCTCTGTTTAGCGACCAAAAAGCTTATTATTAAAATTTATGTGTTATTATCTTATACTCAATTTTCAAATTCGTAACTTTCAAATGGTAGTGTTCAACGTTCCCATTATCTTAATGACATTAACTACTTTATGAAGCATTATACTGTATATGCTAATTTTAATCATAAGCGTGATAAATGCGCTCGTAAACACAGTTGCCGTCCTTTTATTCTCATTAATTAATTATATGAAAGTTTAAAAAGAAATACAGATTAAACTAATGTGCGTTGTGCACGCGTGCTTAAGGCTGAACCAAAGGCATTATTGGGTTCAGTGCTGGTTTATATTTTCAAAGTGTCTCGTTTATTAATAAAAATAAAAAGAATTAAAACATTTGCAAACAACTATTGCGCGACCGCCTAAAATGAGGCCTCTCTGCATGGCTGCCTTGCCTTGCGGGTTGCATAACGTTTTTTTTTTCGAATTTCTGAAATGTTTTATCAATAAACAAAACATTTTGGAAATATAAACCAAAGCTGTAACCCTTGTACACGAATGAATGTTCATTAAAAAAATGAAAGTTAGTTTTTAATAGCACTTGTTCTGATTTTTTTCTTAAAAAAATACTTTGTATTATTTCAACTAGATTATCCTTCGCTATACCAAACGCTAGAAGTGCGTTTCCAGTAGTGCCCAGCCTACACTACATTTTTAAATTATTTCAAGCCATTCCGTTCATTAGTAATGCTTATTGGAGTTTGCGCTTGCTGTGATAGCTCATTTCCATATTAATTATGCGCAACTCGTGCAATCATGCAAATGAATTTTTCCCAAACTAATTTTACTGCTATAGCATTTAGCCTAGCTTTTGTGAAATATGCGGTTCTTAATTTCTAGCTACATATAACTGCCCTAATAAATACGTTTAACGTCATAGAAAGGCAACTGATGTTACATTATTTTGACGTAATTTATGATGACCGCTTGAAAACTGCCAGTCAAGCTTGTAAACATTTGTTTTCATTAATGTCGTTTCAAAATTCATTGAACGCGGTTTCTTACCAAATACATAAGGAAATAACTTTGCTTACAATACTTGGAGTGCGTGAAGACCAGAAAATGTTCCAGGCCTCAGTTCTTCGAGAAGGTTTTCAGCCAGATAACTGAAATAAATATATAGAGTTCGTGACAAGCAAGCATAAAAATGAATGGTACTTTTCCAAAAATGTAGCTAAACTTTATCCAAATTTAGACTGGTTGATGTACTTGTCAGGCTTGTTTTCAACTCGTCAATTCAGCTTAGCTGATTTTACTACGCGTTTTCTTAATTTGTTTATAAAACGTTATGCAAACGTAAACACACGAGGCTCTTTGACGTGCGTGTTTTTAAATTTGTAAATGGCCAGATTGTTTTACTTTCCATAAACTAACAAGAACAGCTGTAACCGCAAATGCATTATAAAGTGACAGGGTTTTTCAAATCTTGTCGAAATAGGCCGTGACAATGTCAGGTAATTAGAAACAGGATCTGCCCCTATAGGGCCTGGAGGAACAAACCAGTGAACGAAAAAACCCCAATTAGACGATGGTGTAACACGGTTGATTAGAGAATTGCTCATTCTATTACCGAAGGATTATTATCCGGAATTGTAAAGGTTTTTAAAATTTCTCATCGCCTAATCCCTCGTCAAAAACACGTCGCTAAACTGCTAAACTGCTAATCATCTTTTTCAGTTGACTTTCTATTTTTCAAAGCAAAAAAATCGTGTTTCGAGTCTGGCCAGATTAGGCTATGTAAACATTGTTAGCCTATATTCTAAAGAAAATAATGTCAAGAATTTGGAGTTTGTGACCTGAGAGAGATTCACTGGAGAAAGATGTATTGCAGAGAAAACAATAACATCAGTTGCCACCTTGAAATTCATTGTACTGAGCATCCTGCCCGAGACTTCTTTAAAATTGAGCTAACAGATGCCGACAACGTTATACTTTCATATTGGTTTATTTCTACACAGAAACTAAAACAGCAAAACTATCCAATAATGAATTTGTTGCACTAATCGAAATACGGTAGTTTAGGTGTTCGCAACATCATTAATTACTTTTGATACAGATGAAGACGTTGCCAAAGAGTATCGTTTTAGTATTCAGAAGTACCGTGAATGTGCAATCCAAACTGAGGAATTAATGTTATCATCTTCAATGTTTCTTCGGCTAAAGCTGCAGAAATTCATTGAAAATTGTTAAGTCATAGAGAGTACAGCCCCAGGAGACATCTGAAAAACAAGTTGGTGGTCGTGCAGCGCAAACTTCGCTTGTTGCAATTTAGCTCATCGTGAACTACTTCTCTTCTTATACACTTACATAAACACGTATAACCTGCATTGGGACCAAATCCTTTGATCTGTAATTGCTCTATTGCAATTTTGTCGCCTGTTGACGGTAGATTGGACCATCAGTGTTTTGTTGCGGGTCAGGATTTAATTTCCTGCTTGCATATTACATTGATACGAATCTGGCCCCCACTTTCGAAATTTAATTCTCTCTTTTTCTTTGATCCTTCTGAGTCATTGTGATTTATTTGGGATACAGTTTTATAGGCAAAACGATTATCCAAAGAAATTTAGCTCTGCTTTCATGCTAAATTGTAATGTAGGCTATATACATGTATATACACTTTCTATACACTGTAAACATGTTTATACAGATGCTATCAATTTAAATATTATTGTGCGTCTTTTTTACAAAAACTAATGAGCCGTTAAGCCTTATAGGTCGGTTAAAATTGTCATTGCATTTTTTTGCGCAAGCGATGTATTTTTATAAAATTCTTTTCAAAAATGGATAACATTAGCTTATATATTATGGACCTGCTGCAAGGTTTTTTTTAGGAATTTTTGTTCCATGTTGATGTACATGAATTATGTACAGGTATCAGTTTTGCCATATTTTTATTTCATTTTTAGTTCCTGCGCCAAAATTATAAACGTGCTTTTCCCAGATGCACATTTAAAATGTGCTATGTCAAGATTCCAATAGATGCATTTTTAAAGCAAATTACGGTACATGAAATATGGTCGATATATGGTATATGTGAGACAATTTCAGTTCTACTATAGGAAATTTATAATTATATTTCATTACAAATTTCCTATAGTTGTAGGCAAATTTATAATTAAATATAATTATAAATTTCCGAAACTGAAATGCACAAGCATATTTTAATAAATAAATTTAACCTGCCAATGGAATTTATTTCACTTAACTGCTCCATGTACAGTATTATATGGGTTACGCGTACAATTTTATTTAATAATGCGTTGCAGTTTTCTTTTTAGTTAAAATAGCTAACACAGTTAAAAATAAATTCACATGGATGTTATTTTTAGTTAATCTGTTCAATAGAGTTATTTTAACTTTACTATACTGTATGTGCATGATATCTACTATCAAATCTTCATGACAACATAAATAATGCACAGTACGCGTTTATGCACTAACTGTAACATTTCTATAAGCCTCAAAAACCCTTGGTAACCTTTACGAGCACTGCTGGAAGTACGACAGAAATGGCTCCAGTTGTTAATGAATAAAGGGGTATGGCAACTTACAGTTCTTCTAGATGTTGATAAACTGCAAATACATCTTCCTTTAATACCGACAACTGGTTTTTCCTTAAATCTCTGCAATGGAAAAAAAAGATAATTTACTTAAATTATTCAAAATGTCATCTAATTATAAAATTGAAAATACATTATGCATGAGAGAAGTTGACATAAATATGGTCCTCTTTATAGATTATGATCGTACTTTGTACATCTACATGTACGATTTTGAATCACATATGAACTCTCGCAAATGAAAATAAATCGAAGCTTTTAGCTTAAAACTGTTTATTTTTGTCGTTGATTTCTCTTCCTATATCCTAATGTTGGTCATTTTTTTATTATAGATTTTTTAATTTATATGAAAAACAAAAATAAAAAATGCTAACGTGAACACATGCATAAATTGCTAAATCTTAAATAAATCTCCAAATTTTGAGATTCAAATTTCTGTCAAGTGAGGTTTAAACTTGCTCATGAGAGGCGTGGTTGATGAATTGTGGCCAATTTTTGTGTGCTGATTTTCAAGAAACATGTTAGAAGCTTTCTATAAAATTGTATTGATTAAACTTTGCATAATTCCAATTTGTAGCAGTTTACAGTGAACATGCTTTTATAAATAAATACATTATAAATAAATACAAATGCACGAACATTGTACGGTTTATATTGCATGCAAAAATATAAGCAACGAATAAAAAGTGTAGCTCACATGAATATCATGTGCAGACATTGGGACACCGCGTCAACGTTCTGTATTGAGTTGGAATTTTAATAGTTCAATTTTTTAAGCAGAGAGAAAATGATAAGCTCGTGCTGACGTTTATGCTCATCTAATAATCTTTTTTGTTTACTGATCTAAATGTGCCATTTGACATTTCATAAGATTAACTACATAATAATATATCACTTTATATGTAACGCTGATTCACAATTACGTAAAGCAATGACGACACTCTTAATGACTTTGTCACTCACAAAACCAATTTTTTGCAAATTACATCTTTGCATTTTGACAGCCAGTTTAATATTGATCATGTTGTCAGTGGCCATTTTTTTCCAATATAAGCTGCTTGATTTATTATTGCGCCTGTGTATACACGAAGGAGTTAGAAATGGTACTTAGCCTTCTGTCATAAGAGTTACAAAGATTTCTGCCAGAGTATCGCGCTTTGCGCAATTTGTTAAACTCTGATGGCAGATTGGACGACATTAATATTCTGATGGTTAGCAGAAAAGCTTGACAGATATTCGACTCAACTCAGGGCCCCGCATGCAACATTAGCAATGTCATTTGGATGATTTGGTAGAAAGTAAATAATCACTAGCACGGCGAGAACAATCCCTACACGCTTATATACTAGTCTAGTATTGAAAAAAATCCTTGTTTCATTTATAATGGACGCATTTAGTATTATCTCCTTAATGTCTTTTAAAAATTGGATGATAATTGTTCAATGAAAAATCAGTTGAAATTGTTTTCATGATACAAATTAAAGTTAATTATACATGCAATAGTACATCTACATCCATGATTGAGATAACAACGTTGTAAGTTCCTGGAGCAGACTTTTCCTGCTTTATACAAGAAAGAACTAAGATCAGGCGACATGCAAGGTATTTATAATGATTATTATTATACTAGCAATTTGTTTTGAGATTTTTTTATGGTAATAAGCGATAAAATGTCTATAAATAAATTTATATCGCATTTAATAAGTTATGTCATAAACTTCTAATATCACCGCTTCTAATTGTGATTCAGTAGACGGGACTTTTGGCAACGTGCTAGTTGCAGTTGAAATTCACATAGCTTCATGCATTGCATTCTTTTATCTTTCTGATAGGCAACGTTAGGGTTTCCACACGCAATTCAGCTTCACTGTTCTGCGACCGAAAATTTGAATAATGCGTCCGTAGCCATTACGGAATAATGTATTATATGTGAATGCGCCTTTAAGAATATCTTCGCTCTCGGCATTTAATAGTTTTGCACCCCTTTCCAAAGAAGATTAAAGGCATTCGACTTTACGATATGTGATAGCACGCGAACGGATTTTATTTATGAATCGCCACATGGTGGGAAGCCATGAACTTAAAAAGTCGATTTGCAACAAGGAAACCCCCATTGTTTTAGAGCTCCAACCGGACAATTTATCATGGGAATTTGTATACCTGTGTAGCGATTTGTTTTGATTGCATTTAAAAGTATTATTGGTGCACTCGCATGTAGACACCCAATGTATTTCGTTATGCATTAAGTATACACCTAAAATCTTTATTGTGATCCCAATTTATTCTTTGCGACAAAATGCATCGAAGACAACTGGTCTACAATAACGGACAGCAGGTTCACAGCGAAAGGTTTATATACAAATTAGCTTTAATTGCAGCTTACTTCGATTGTGCCAAAAAAAACTGAAATAAAATTAATTTGTAAAGATTTAACTGTGATTATACTATCCATTATTGTGAAGACCTGTTCTCATTGAGAGAATGTCTGAATAATTTAATCGTCACATTAATCAGGCCTAACTATACTGCATTTTTATAATTTCGAAAATACGTATTGTCTGTTTGTAGGATTTAATTTTGTAGGATCATTGTGTGAAGTTTTTGTCTTCTCATTCTCTCATATGATTTCTTATCCATTAAGCATTATAAGTGCATTCATCAGAAGGTTGGCGTACGTTGTTAATGCAGAATGATCAGCATGAAAATAAATGAACCCATTACTACACTGAAATTATGCATATCATGGTTATACAGGGTAATTCATAAGTCCGCGACACATTACAGATGTTCGCGATTTCGCAAGTACTATACTTATATGTTATTACACAGGTGTCTTTTTTTTTTAAAGAGATGTTAAAATCAAAGTAGTTGAACAGCATGGAATCTATACTTTCGGTATCTTGATTCCCTATATTTACTTTCAAATTATCTTTTAATTAACTAAGAATTAAATAATTATTTGAAATAAAGTTAAAATCTACAAGTTATTTTCAAACATAAGATAAATGAAAATTTATCACTTAGAATGAGAATGCATTTCCAAAATATGTTAACGGCAAATCGTTTATGACTTCATGCATGATGCATCTAAGACACTACGTTGATTAATCATCGCAATGAAAATTCCAATGCATATAACTGCTGTCAATGTGTTGGATCACTGTGCCAGTGGTGTAGCCCGAGATTTGATAGTTTTAGTTTGGCTTACCATAACTAAATCCCAGACACTAATTAGGAGCCCCTCGTTTATAGGAAAAGCTGGCTATTCGCTTTGCATCAGCTATGTGCGATCATTTATGCCTAGCTATAAATGCACATGTATAGCCCTAGCTTATACTGCAAATAAATCCACTATGATCAATATGCCGCTAGTGTAGATGAAGTTGGGTTGCTGTAAAGCAATACATTTAGTTGATATTACTCATTTAACAATTCATTATTCAACAAAAAATCTTTGTAAAAACCTCTGAAGGATTAACATTCCTAATAACAAACGAATAAACGAGCATTGATGGAATTGTTCTGTTAATTTCAAGATGTTATTTGCATCTTTAATCATTGATCGCCAAGGGGAACGGTACAGTGGGGGAGCGTCTAAAAATTAATGTATCTTAGCACCAAATATTTTGGAAAATTACCGCGAAATAACTATAACCTTTTTTCCACTCATCGCAATGCTCTCATTGCTTGTTACATGTATGTAGTCACAGATGTACTGAGTGAGGGAGAAGTGTTTAGTTTTCAGCGCTGGTACAATGTAGTACAATAGACGTTTGTACAAAAATAGACAGTACATGTGTTGATGTCCTGTATCCTAATGACAGACAACTACATCGTAACCGAAAATATTGCCAAATAAATTACATTTAAACGATTGTGATAAAAATGTCCAAATATTTTTAGTTTTGTTGTTTGAATGTTTGTCTTTCTATTTACAGTAGTAGCTATAGACCTACTTGTTTTACTGTTAAAATGCACATAATGCTTCTTGCGGAATGCTGTTTTCGTTTTCAGAAATTTGTCATTTGGAGAACTTAGTCTATACGCCGCTCTCATGCAAAGATCAATAAAACTAAATTGTACATGAATTACCTTTTATTCTCGGAAGATATTATCTGGTTTAAGGATGGAGCCGTAATAAATCGTCGTATAAATAGTTAAATTGAAATTTCGTGATTTGAGGTTTAATCCCATAAAGAAATCCCCGTTTCCATTTCCCTTAGAGGAATTCTATAAGTTGTAAAAGGATGGCGACCCTTCCTTTTCGCATGGAGGGTCCGACGAGTTACTTCGTAAATTGCCTCTAGAATTTATGCAGCACAGAAATGAAATTCAAGTTAAACTGTCGGCATAAATTTAAATCTAATTTGATAATTGTTGGCCGACGCAAAGTCAGCATTTTAAGCAAAATTATCATAGCAAATGCTGCCTTTAATTGGTTTGTCTGCAACAACAAACTCTTTAAGATTTTATGTAAGATTGGATGAATTCGTTTTACGCGAAATTTTCCAGATCAGTTAAAGCAGAATTGTAAACAATAGCTTTGAAGGCACGTGGTCCATTAGCAGAAATGAGATGGTACCCTTTTATTGCATGAATAATTGCTGACATGCATTTGCCCACATTGTAAACGTGTACACATGTTTATGAGTTGCTACTATCAATGGTCAAATCCAATTGTTTTATATGCGATTTTTGGAGTATAAAAAGTCGCGAGGGAGACAAACTCTTAATATAACATTGGATAATAAAAGAAAATAATGTGATAGGGTTTCTTTACTCCACTATATAAGGCAGTGCAGTGCCCCATGAACAAAACGGCAAAAACCTCTCTATTTATAGCAACTAAAAAGAGCTGCACGACAGGCCAATAATATATTGCTGGTAATAAAATCAGGCGTACAGATATTATGTTAGGTTGAAGTTGCTTTTTCCAATTTGTAACATAATAAGACTTCCAGTTTACTACTCAGAACTTCAGAAAAATTTGCTTTCTTCGAAACGTGCAGAATTACCATATCAATGTGCTATATGGCTATACGCAAATATCAGACTGGTGGACTATTAAACATAAATTGGAAACAGAAAAAACAAACGAAAATGTGATCCTGTTTAATCAGTACCTCAGTAGATACATTTAAAGATTATGGTTGCTCCCAAAATTGAGGCGTTCATTGTGATCATTAATAATCAAATTTTAGATTTATTAATCTGGTTTAAGTAAAATTGAATGAAGAACATTTTTATTATCTCCGAAATTTGTTTGCAACAACGATCTGAAGCCTAATTTTCATCATCTTTTGAAATATTTCGTTTTATCCTCATAGTGCAACTTTTGTCTGGACTGCCATATTGCAAATTCGATAGGGGCCTATAACCACACTGTACACGTATAGAAATACTTCACCAAAAAAACTGCGGTTAGCGTGGTCAATTCTGACATTTACTGACAACATGAAAAGCCACAATATTGATATTTGATCATCAACTAGTCGTGCAATTGATGTTAAGTGCCATGCACTGTTCCGTGTATAATATGGTGTATTTTATTATGCTATACGTTTGTATGATATCTTATACCGGTAGTATGCTTATAACTTTCCTTGCTTTCCATTACTCACTTGATGCTCAATCAACAGCCAATCAATCAATCAGTTTTTAACATAATTTCAATTTTTTTTTGCATTCGAAATTAAAAGATACCGGAAATGTTAATGTACAAACCACAATCTGCACGATTTTGTTCGAATAAGATTATTAACTTAGCTCAGCATCTTTATTACACGTCACGTCAGTAGATACCCGATACTCTGGTTATTATACCTACAATAATACAATGGTTGTGAATAGAATTTTGGGTTGCAAATAAATTGGTAAACGAATTTTTTTTTATCGATAAATTTCCCCTAGGAATACCAATTGAGTATTTTGACTTTATTATGAGCAAATTCAATGGCAATGTAATTTTGTATCGCATACATAGAAAACGTATTTACATTATGTCACATGCTGAACATGTATATCGAGGCTGACTTTTTATACTTCAATTGATAGACGCATGCTTTTCTCAATTTGAAAGGTTCCTATTTCGAATACATTTCTGGCAGAACCAACATTTGGAATACAAATTAGACTGGTAGTTCTTCGAAGTCATGCTAATAGGAATAAGGCATTCTGACTTCTGAAGCCTTATTTACTATTTTGCAGCCTTTGAAAAGAGGAAATAACATTGATACCTTGAGATATGTTTAAAATATCCCTGAAGTGTCAAAGTTCCGGATGTGAAGAAAAGATGCCATGCGTTAAAAGTAGGCATCTCAACGCTGTTAAGCTCTGATAAAATTATTCAGTATTAGTTTCAAACTAGTAACTTAACAGTGTAGTATGCAGTAAAAGAGCAAGACATACACAAAATGTTATAGAGCGCAAGACTGTTGGTTTTTACAATTGGCTTATAGAAAATGCCGCCCATTCATTCGCCCTGTAATATTGACATCATGAAACAGGAGCGACATGCCACATTATTTCATAGTCAGTATCTAGCTTGAATTTTGTGTTTGCATGGCCTGTTTTGGGACTAATAAATGAACAAGGGAAACAGACTGCATATTTTTATTTCTGTCTTTATAAATAAGCGTTGAGAAGTTCTTCCCCGCGTCTATAAAAACGCGAATTTGAGGACAAGGCTTCCGTTATGCAAGACACATACATGTGTGGCATCCTGATGTAACATCCGTAAATTTAGAGTTGGGTGAAATTTCTAAAAACACTCACAGGCTAATGTTCATTCATAGCATTTCACTTGGCATTGAACAGTCATGCGGAAAATTGCATATTTTTTCTTTAATACATACATGTACATGTACTACTTGCTAAATTTATATGTTCCTGTGTAGACGAAATTGTTGTTCACTAGGCTATTTTAGGCTATTTATGAAATATTAAGTAAACTTGAAAACCGTTATTAAACCTCCAATACGCATTTTCGGAGGTTTCGTTGAGAGGAAAAACCAGTTTTCGGAGGTAACGGGTTTGTTCAAGTTAATTTAACTTTTGGTTATATAAAGGGGAATTTTCAAATAAAAAATAACTCAGACCCTAATGGACAACCAATTTTATAAGTTACACAAAATGGCAATTATAATAAGTATTTGAAGCAAAAATGTGTCTGTAAATTTATTGCATGTTTAGGCATCCTTTTGGGTTCAATTATCTAATGCACTGTAAAATGCACGGGGTTGGTTAGGAACAAGGCTTGTTTACTTCAACAATTCTTGAGCTTATCAAGATTTTTATGAAGTTATTCACACCACAAATGCAGATTAATCAAACCGCATCTCGCTAATTTGGAATTTCACTCCAGAATTTGATGTAACTCAAGCTCGCCTAAATTCTCACCAAGGCATGCTTACATAGACGTATGTTTGGTTAAGTCTAAGCAGTGCTTACGTAATTGACAACTGCGGTATGGAATTTCAAGAAAATAATTAGTTTTGAGCTTTTCACGCATGAATGGTAAGTCTGACGTCCATGGCTGCTTCATTGAACATTGGACCTGCCAATCTTACCCGCCGTATGTTAACCTGTTTAGAAAACATTCTGGACGGCCTGAATATGCGTTCACATATGCTTTATGTTAACTCAGGAAAACTACTGCATATAGATTTACGTTTTTTTGGCAAGGCGCCTGAGCTAACTGGTTCACTGCCACTGAAAATCACCGAAAATTGTATTGCGCAAGTTTACCATCTTCCACGTGAATGATGGAGCATAAATGGTTTGGAAGTCGCCTGAATTTATCTAGACCTAGGAGGGAAACGGAAATGTAATGAGTTATGACGTAGAAGAAATGAAACGGGCATGACACAGTCTCCATAGGGATCCGCTGAGCAGCGCTACATGACGTGCAAATTCTTCTACATCTTCTTTACAAAAAGGAGCTTGAAGGAGTTGAAAAACCCCATTTATATAAACCACTGGCATTCTTCCGTAAAATGAATCGACTGGAATCAAGAAAGTAGACAGCGATTACGTTAAAGTCTGTGTCATTTATCGCTAATGTAATTGAACCAAGCGCTTCTACGCGCCTTTCCATTCCGCGTATTAGCATCGAGATTACGCAACGGATTTGCTCAAAGAAAGAACCTGTTTATATATCGTAGGGACGTATTTGTTTCCGAAATTGCTTAGTAGAGGAAATGCCGCGCATTTAACGCCCAAATACTTCAATTGAAACAGGATATTACGCCGGCGATGACTTTCCCTTCGATATTCTTGCTGCTCCGAATCAGGATGCCTTTTATGTTCGGAGTTCTCGTAAGTCCACAAAGATTCTTAACCGCAAGTTGTTGTTTTTTTTCGGGCAAATAAAAACTTTATTTAAAAAGCCACGAAGATATCGGGATTCAGAAGTGTGATGAAAATGCAATACTGTCACGATGTATCGAATTCAAGCTGTGTACATGTACTTCTAGCACATTGTAGGCTATATCATTTCATCTGCAACGCTGGCGGCAGACGAAGGAAAGTTAGAAACTGTTATGTTCTATTTACGGAAACAGAAAATACATGTACTTGTGAAAAATTGCGAGACTCTTAATGGAAAATATAGACATTTTCGATACATTTATAATTAACAACTAAGCCAGGGTAGAATTTAAGGGACGAGACTGTACGTTAAAGTTAATTCTTAAGGTATGCTTCTAGCTATGTAATTGATATGGGAATACAATCCCTAAAATGTCAAATATGTACATTGCTATAGCTGACCTGTTTTCAAAGCATTCATTTCAGATTTTTTTCTAGCGGGGCATGCGAGTGAACATTGCGAGTTTTCTGCATGAAGGTTTACGTCACCCCCAAGCTGTACATGTACATTGGATTTATGCATATTGTTTATTTTCTGCGTGTTCCATATATTAATAGTAGCACCAGGTTACAACATACGCACTTTGCGCTCTAATTGAAATATAAAAAGAAACTCTAAATACAAATGTAGGTTTTTTTAGCAATCATATCAGCATGTATCACTTGAGCCCATATGCATTTATCCTACTCCAAAAATTCAACTCAGGTTTAATACACCATTATAGTGAAGTATTATCCGCCGTTTTGGATGTAGTCTAGCACACTGAATGTATGATGTGGTTATAGACCTACCTAACCCATCTTATAGCTTACTGGTCAGTCCTGAAAAATAACAGTGCATTTTATAATTATCCATGGGCTTGGTGTACAATTTAACCCAGTTACAGTACATGGCAGCATAAAAACCATAAACGATTGTATGTGAATAATTTCAGACTTTTTTTGCTCACTGCGAGCGTCTTATAGAATAGCTAAATTTCTTAATTGCGTTTTATGGTATACACATTTTATAATCAAGCATGTATTTAAACTGAAAATAAACATCATGTTTGCAACCATTTGTTGCTGTCAATTAACAATACCGTACGGTTGATACCGTCCCGTTTTGGTTGTAACATATCATAAGCTGGGCGATGACGGTTTTCGTATTGTGATTGAATTATCGTGGAAGTTTCAAAACCTGTTAACGTGAAATGCCTTTGCTGCCATGTGATGGTGCCAGAAATTCGCATGATTGATATTATTGCTCGGGAGAATGATTGATTTCTCTCAGTAACATATGACGTTCTTTACATTCAGATGCATTGCACTCATCTGCTCATCCGTTAACATTAAATTGCACTGCGGTATCAATTTCTTCTGGCAGGCAGACTTTAGCCCTATACAGATCTGTGAAATTCGTCGACCTTTGAAATCATAATGCCAAGAACTGCTGTTCTTTTTTATGATTCGTGCGTGTTGGGTCTAGTAGCCATTTCTGGCACATCCTTCATCATTTTATATTCCGTCTTAGCAATATGACAGAGAAATTATATTTTAGAGTGACAAATGATATGGTGCTCAACAGAAATGGGCACTTTTACATTTTTTTAAAAAAAAATACGAGCCAGAAAGTCTTCTTGACCATAGGGCAACTTGCATTTCTTCGATATAGAACTAGTTGAGATGCATGTGCGCTATCAATCAGGATGCACTCCATGGATACAAAAAGGGAATACCATTTATTCCATGCCATAAGTGCAAGCTAGGTTTAAAAAAAAGAAAGAAAAAAAGAAACGTCAACGTACATGCATAGCCTATATAAAAATTAGTGCGTTAAGAACATTTACATGTAGTTATGATTGTTCAAGTAGCTGGACTAGTGTGAATTGTCCGTTGTTGTCAAAGTATTCCATACAGTGATTTTCTAGTGTTTTCAAGGTATATGAACAAAGCCATTTATTGTGGCATATGAAATTTGCGTTGTTAGATGATTGTCTCGCACCTACATGCACATGCGCGTTTACTTTCGTTCCTTCCTCGCAGTTTATCAAATTATTTATCTGGTAACACAGTCCAATTTATGTTGACTGCCTTCAACACATTTAAGGTCAAGAATTTAAAACGGTTCCTCAAATGGTTGGGAATGTTTCGGGGGAAATATAATACATATAATGCATTCTTAATGACTCCCGTGTGCTCTTTATCACTATATGCTCCGTATTAGAGATTATTTGAACATGTTCTAGGTTATCTCGGCAATGAAAGCTATTAGGTAGTAAAAATGCCGGAAATATTTCTATACATCGATTGATGGCATGTCAGTTTATCAAACGACCCTTGGGGACCCGCTTTGCAATGTTTTACGAACAGCAATCTTCACAACAAAATCTCAACAGCATTTCCATCTTTGTTTTAAAATATAGTAGATTTTTATAAAAGAGCCGAACGAATGACCAGGATGAATTTTGGCATGATCTGACACTTTGCTTTTCAAGTACATTTTTGACTAAGGCTGATTGGAGCAACTCTAAATTGCGCTATATGTTTGAACCCGACATAATTCACCTGTGCAAAGGCCAGACTATCTGCGGCCACACAGAAGGCTGCCAGCTACATTGCCCATGATTTCCCTAAAGAGCCCGAAAAATCTACGCACGCCCCACGCCTGCTAACCATCACGGCGTCGCACGATTTATGCAACAGTTCCCCTTTGAATCAGTAGGCCTACCAATAAATGCCTCAATTAACTAGGCTAGCAGCTTGTTTATGTCGTCATGAACCATGGTAGTACTCAGAGTGTACCATTTCCCATTTGCAAAAGTAGCAGGACTTGGCCAATCCCGATAACATTTTGAAAACATTTAGTGATGAGATAAACAAGCAAGCATTTATCAGTTTTCGTGCCCCAAATTTGCAGCAAACGTGCATTTGAACTGTACGTTACAATTCCTATAAAGTCTTGTTTCAAACCACCAGTTCCAGTGATGTGTGCCAAATCACGCTGTATAATCCTTGTAATAGTTTTTATCTCAGTTGATAGCATTATGGTTGTCTATGCTTATGTTCTTGGCGCCTACAACACAGAGCTATTCTTAAGCTGGGTTGGTTGCCAGAATAATTTAACATTTACAAAGAGCTCCTAAAGGGTAACATCCGACAATTAGTAAAGAAATCGTGTTGTATTCGTATTAGATTTCGATCTGAGCTTTTAAAGACGGCCTAACCGTATTTCACGTGATTTATTGTGCTTATTACATTTGTGTAGCCGCAAAACACAAGCGCCACACATTCATCGATTCGACGTTCTCCATGCCCAAGCCGCTTTCCTTTTTGTAGTTAAGCAATTTCAGCAATAAATCAGTCAAAAATTACGTCTATTTCCAGAGTTCGATTCAGTCAAGCTGCAAAATTAGTACATATATTGGCAGCTTTAAATAGTTTGTGCATACAGTTTAGGCTGTATTTCATAAGCGATATCAGTAGATGGGTGTTGCCCTCAAAAACGTTTTATGAATTTAAGGAAACACCCATGCTCATCAGCATAGAGGAGAACA
Source organism: Rossiulus vilnensis (assembly GCA_034700785.1). NCBI lineage: Eukaryota > Metazoa > Arthropoda > Diplopoda > Julida > Julidae > Rossiulus > Rossiulus vilnensis. Next base: position 7,120 of record JAQIXS010001089.1, on the reverse strand, counting down.
TAAATTTAAACACATTGTTAAAAATTCAGATACAAAATTTATAGCCATTCGACTTTAAACAAATACAATTTTTTGCATGAGCATTGTTGTGATAACTACATCGTCAGCAACCTTATATATAAAACATGAAATAAAATAATAAAACGTAGAAATATTGAAGTGCAGCTTAGGGGTTACATCGTTATCAAAAAATACAAACTGATTTTAATATTTATACAAAACGTAATTGCAGTGTATTTGCACGTTTGTCAAATAATAAAATCATTTAAATTCAACCGCCAGCGCCCCCTAAACGAGTTTCGCACAGTGACGCCTGTTTTCCACCAACTATTTCACAGAATAGTAAACGATCGTAAAGCATGGCCGAATTCTAGCAACTATTCTATTTATGTCAATGGATTATTGATTGACTGGTGCGAAGAACTTTCCTTTTATAGACCCGTGCTTGGATCGCCATGACATTGTGTGCATCAAAATTGAAAAAAAAAATCCATTTTGGTCAACACTAAATGTGGCATGATAGTGTATGACACGTTAAATGGTCTTATGTGCCTAGAAACACAGTTTGTAGAAATGCAATAAAACAGGGAACTCTCCAGGAATGTGATATTCATGCCATCACTGAAAGTTAAAAAGCTACTGTAAAATCTCCTGGTTATTATTTATCCTAATTCTTTTTGGCTCTAATAACGTTCACGGATTTCAAATGATATAGTAACATTACTGAGTGTGCATTTGCTCGTTTGCGCAGACCTCTTTGCTCTCGCATCATCCAGAATTCACAAACCGCAGTACTTACATGTACAAATAAAGCAGAAAAGTACTGCTTCTCTCCATTGTACAACTTAACAGCATTGCGTTAATCACGACATTAACCTCAGGATCAACATACTTTATACTTCGTAAGTTTATAATCTTTATAAATAAGTGGGCAATTGAAGCATTATTATAGTCTTAACTATCTGATTAAAATTGTCTCAGCTGCATATACAAGCACTTATTCCCCTAGGCTTAATCCCTTATTTACTTTTACAGCATGTTTTAATTGATATCGACTAATTGTATATCAAACACTTACTGCAAATAGGCACTTCATGATATTTGCTGAATAGCTGCCTATTAGAGAGACATGGAATCAAAATAAAGTGTAACATTAATAATGCGTCCAATTATGATATCGTTTTCAATTAATTCGCTTCATTTATAATCACTTAGCTTCTGAAAAAGAGCTTAAAAACTAATAAGGCGCACGAAGTTTGTTGTGAAAATGATATTATATTTACCGATTTCTATTGTCTTAAAAACATTCGAATTCTGCTGGAATATCTAAATTAATTAAATGTGAGCATTTAAAATGCTCTTTTAAAAACCCGTATTAAGAAGGCGATGCCATTTCTTAAAACTGATTTTCACTAGCTTTTATGAACATTTAGTGCATATAATCAGCAGACAGCACTTTATTTAAGCAACAGGAATAATCGAAGTGAATTTAATGTTTCCATGCCATTTACGAGGAAGAAGAGGCAGCTTGTTACGCACAGGAAATATTAAAAAGCATACGGATGAAATCACTCATCTTTTAAGATTAGACGACAAAAATGCAATAAACTTTGATAAAGCTTTTCATGCGCGATAGCTTCTTCACCATGTAAAGAGCTCGTATGTATATTGATTCTTGATCATCGGCCTGGCATTAATTAATGTAGCTTAATTCATGGGGTTACAGCACGGTTTATGAAAGTGCACGAATATTTCTGTTCTGTATTTAACAGTGACAGTGATTCTTACATCTACATTATTACATTATTCATTAATTTTTATCTGAAATATGTTTTGGTATCACAAACTTCACTCTATATTTCTCTTACCTTTTATTAATAATAGGATACAATTTTGGCTTCAAAATCTGAATAGTTAAAAAGAATTCATTAAGAAGTATTCGACCTACTTCATGCATAATAATTTGAACGTCGTAGACATCCCTTCTTGCTTCTTCTCATCAATACGTGTGTGATTTCATTCTTGATTATATGTTAAACTGTCTTCCATCGCACTCTGTAAATGAAAAATTCCGCTTCGATTTCCAAAGCCAGTCAATTTATTGAGTGGCAGTCATAGAATGCATAGATTAGGATACATAAAGCGTCCTTCAGTGAAATGCGTCGCGTCTTTATGCGAGATATTCTATAGGATGTCGTCCATTCTCCTCGAGGAAGAAATCTTTCCAAGTTCTCCGCCTATCCTCCTTAATTTGGTCCTTCACATCTTATGGCAGAAGGAAGTATTGCTGCTGAAACGGTCAGCCAATTCAGAAAGGTTGTTGGTCCGCATTAGAACTGCTTAAGACTCTCAGATGGACTACTTTACACTCTGCTTCATTCTTAGTACGCACGCTTAGGTGAAAAGAGACCGCAAGACGCAATCTGACCAGAGAACTTTAAAAATGTTTGCTTATTGTGTTCTAGAATTTATGACGATATTTGTGCGGTTATCACAAGTGGCACCTTTAAAACCTTCTAGAGATACTTAGTTGATTTACAATAAAAGTATGTTATTGTACTTTAAACTGAAATGGACGTTCACATTTTCGCTTTCATCAGTATAATGATGGGGATCCTCGAGGCCTTTTAATGCGGCGCTTGAAACAGCGCGTTTGACGATCAATTAATTCCTTCTCGAGCGACCTAATATCATAAAATTGCAAAACTGTCCGTGGGATATAAATCACAAACCCGTTTGCAATTACGTGTAATTTACAACCGTGCTTGGCGCTCAAGCAGCGCATGCTCCGTGCTCTTTCGCCCTTCCTGGAAGGCATCCACTAACACATCCTGAATTTTAAACAGCATTTTGGGAAACCGGGGTCTCGAGGATCGGAAATTTGGAAAAATATTCGTTTCCTAATGCCGAGGAGTCACGAGCAACATAAATTACGCTTTTAAACCCTTGCCATATGCAGCTAGTTAAGAGCATTTTCATTGTTCGGCATATTTCCAAAGGTCTTGAGTCGGCCTACGCTTTTCAGTTTCAAACATTTTGTTAGCGAAAACATCCACGTAGAGCCGCTTCAACTTGGAAAAAAACGAAAGAAAAACTACTACATTGCTAGAAAAGACGGCTAGGTACAAGATCTAGGGCTGAGAGCCAACGCTGGGCTTAAAACTGGTAATGCGGAACCGGAATGCGTTCGGCGTCCCCTTATAAATCCTAGCAACACGATTCCAAACATGTTCCACTCGAACGTCTGTCAAAAGAGTCAAAAATTGCGAATAAGGACATCTGGTTGGTCATGTTTCATACAGGCCCACTATTAATCTATATTTGGATTTCCGCATTAATATGGAAAAGCACAAGCTGGCAAAAGTAGCCATGCATGCGTGATTCCAGCGGGTGGTTTCATTTTCATAAACAAAACAGGCGATACGCAACTTCCGATGTTCAATCACGGCGTCGCGAGCTACCAAAACATGTCGCTCAGGACTGGGTGGTTGCTAAACGCTATAAAGTGATGATGAATATTGGTGGCATTGTTCTCAGCTCTATCGGCTTTCAAGAACTCGGGCCTCCGGCTCATTATTCGAGATCCATAAAACAATTGCTGATAAATGCAGCAGCGACGCCGCATCTGGCGACCGAATTTTGGCACGCACACAACGATGCATCTTCACTCAACGCACCGCTGTGATCTTTCCCCTCTGTCCCATCTTTGCCTTTGCATCCATGCCCTTCCAGCTAGAGAAGCTGGTCAACCATAGACCGTTCGCCATATCTGGCCATAACGACCTGCAAGATGCACGAGCGCGCTAAGCTTATATCATATGTTAAAAATGAACGCCTTTCTCGCTGTTCCGCATATGCTTTTTCCGTCATATTTTTAGGGAAAAATAAATAAAAAAATAAAACAGGGATGGAGTGTAGCAAAAGTTGTTATAAAAAATTCTGATGAATGCACTCGTAGAAACCTTGCACAGCGATGTCATGGATGATCAACGCGATGGTGTTAGGCATGTTATCAGCTATAGCTTAATGTAGTTAGAAACGTAAATGGTTCTTTCTTGGTCACGCTACATTGTATGCAGATTTTACGAGCTTGTACGTGTAAATGTACTGAACTGAAACAAATTGGGAAATTTCAAATGGTGTGCATGTTAAATTATTATGATAAACCTAATACATCCATGTTGTAATCCCAAATTATTGCAGTGCTTTTGGGAATACGTTAAGATAACACTAATACATCCATGTTGTAATCCCAAATTATTGCAGTGCTTTTGGGAATACGTTAAGGTAGATGTACATGTGCATAGCTAATATATGCTATTTTTTTAGAATTCTCATTTTAAAATATTGGTGTTTTGAACAACTTACGAACAAATTAAATGGGCTAGTCAATATTTAGGTCTGGTTTAAAACGTACACATGTTTGATTTGAAAATGCAGTATACACTTGACAGTTAAATTATTTTCTTTTCATTGTCGATTAGTGTATGTTAGATGACCAGAAATATAGCCTAATTAAGTAATTTACTTTTATAGAGTTATGGCTTAATTAGCAGTATATTCGAGACAACATTATAAAACCAAAAATTCGAGTAATATTTTGAACATGCATTTCGCTTGTTTATTGACATTTTCTGCTATAGCTTATTGCTGGCTTTTCCGCCTATAATTACACTGTTTCTCGTCATACTTATGATAGGCCCTGTAAAAATAACCTGACAACTGAGAATTATTTATGTACGCGTTTTATTATGAAATTTATCGCCCACCTTTTATAACTTGAATACTAATTTTCACATTATATAGCTACATATACAGGCATCGTTTCGTTTTACGGTAGGGCGTGTAAGCAAAAAAGCATATAGGTCTGATTTAATTAGTTTTTTGTAACCCTTTGGCACTGGCAATAATTAAAAGTTTTTGACACATGCGCTCGCAGTGCAAATTACGCATATGAATAGATAACAATTCTAATTAGGGATGATTTGAAATCCGTTGTCATAATTACTGAGCAAAAAACGCAACGTGTCAATCGCCTCACACGGTGAACAAAATGAACTATAACTTCTGAGTTTTAATATGAACTTCGCATTTTATCAAAATACTCCACATAAATTGCGGAAGTGCTTATTTCCAATTGGCATGTACCATATACGACCCTTTTTATACTATGAAGTACTGTACATGGTAAATGACTTTAAACAGACTTTCAAGTATGCCAGAAATGGCTCAATTGCCTGTCAAGACATAAAATACACCAGCTCTTAATCTCGTACTGCAACGGAACGTGCCCTTGCACTGTATGAACTTTATGGATGCGCTGACTGCATAGTTTTCATACCCCACTCTTTTCGCTATCAACTTTATAGCGTAGATTTCAGCACTTCCTACATTATCTTCCCCCGTCCACGGAATGTCAGTAATGTTGGCATTTTCATGAGGTGCCAAAATGTTCATTGAGGTATCTCGCTTTTACAGTCCGTTGAAATGCGGACGCAGTTGAAGGAAAAATTAGTTTCATACAAAAGCAGCGTAATGCTTTGTTTTCGGATCACTTTGTCACTTCTTTAGGAAAGGCGATTTCCGGAAGGATGTCCTTTGCTAAGAAGCGATAACTCAAGTTTCCTTCGCTGTTTCGAGGAATTATTGTTTTCAGCGAATTGCATTGGGCTTACAATCGCGCAATGTCAATTGAGTTCAAGCGGAAGTCTATATATAGTTAGACGTAAGGAAAATATAAACTCGAAGGAATTATGCAATGTTAACTGGGTTTCAAGCTTAAAACGAGGCCCTGGTAACTGTAAATGCTAGCAATCAGTTAATAGTGCGAGCGCATAAAAATCAGGTTTACTTACAAAATACTCGTGTTAGAAGAAATGTTAAGAGGAATAGAAGCTAGTTGAAGATTTGAACACTCAACTGTATTCCCGGTACAGAGGCACTCGTACGGACAAGGATGCTCCTGGGACCGAACAAGTGGGCTAATGAATGCAGTCAGTTGCACCACTGCAAGCACCAAGTTTTTCAAAACATACATTCCACGTGATGGACAAGAGGTCTATAGCAGAGAGCTGGCATGTAATGTTCTGGTGAAGAAAGTATGAGAGAAGGCAGGCTGCTAGATGATGTCTAACAGAAACGTGCTCCCACTGGACACTATCGATATTTCCTTATAAAAATAGCCACTGCAGCCGCTAATTAAATTCTGGTGTGGGAAGTACGAAATCTGAAAACGGAGAGGCCTTTCATAGGGGATGACATGTATTCATTAAGCATCCTGAATCACATAATAGTTCATCGGTCGGAACTGATGAAAGAGGTGAAGAGACGGAAAGAAACGTCGTATATCTCGATGCCAACAACATACACACAATTGTCGAGAATTGTTTAGGGATGTGCCAGCGTCAGATTTGGCTGAATCAACTGTGGGATTCCAGGGGTGGAAGGATATTTTTTGAAAAATATACAATGCCTTTTAAAATTGGCTGTTTGGGAGGTGGAAATGGTGAGAAACGACGACAGAGGTTAAGGAAGGAAAAGGGAAGGATGCAGTTTCCGAATTTATGACCGAATTTGCATTGTAGAAGAATTGGGGAAGCAATGCGTGCTTTTCAGCGGGCCATTTATTTTTGTTTGAATTCGCGCTTTTCAAACGTACGGCGTACGCGAGCGCACGTGTATACATAGATAGGCCGTCACACATGTTAAGGAATAATTGTGCCCGGAAGAATTAATTAGCAATGATATAATGCGGACTGGGGATATAAAATTACATTTCGGCGCTCTTTTATTAAGCAAATGTGTGTATTTTGTGATTAAGGATGTCTCGGTCTTTTAGTATTGTTTTGTAAGCTTGCGCATGTACATTGTATTGTTACTTGCAGGCAACATAACACACAACTTAATTTTATTTTATTTCTCTATTTCTTTGCCGATTTAAATGTGTAAAAAAACTAATTATGGAAATACAGTCAACTCTCCGTAACTTAGAATTTTTGGGAGTAAATTCTCAAAAAAAATTCCGAGTTACGAGTTACGGAGAAGTGTCTATTTCTACCTAAGTGAAAATGTTTGGGTTAAAATAGCTGTTCAAAATAGTCTTCAAATGCATTTATTTCAG
>JAQIXS010001088.1:0-34016 GCA_034700785.1 Rossiulus vilnensis | reverse complement strand
TCTTAACGATCGATGGTACTTCTCGGCCTCTCATTCCCCGATGATGAATATTTAGCGTCACAACAGCCAAGCCAGTCGCAAAGGTCACCAAAGATATCGTCACTCCGTAGTAAATCCCTGAAATGGTCAAAATTCCATAGTATGCTGATGTGTGTTAATTGAAAATATACAGAGTCCGGCTTTGATTGGAACTTGTATCTGGAATGGAACGAGCATCCTACGGAATGACCATAATCTGTTTTCCACTAAATGGATATGCAGTTTTAGCAAATGTAAATGATTCAAGGGTCCCTTTGTGGTAGCGTTCCTGTTGTTCAGTAGTTAAAATAATGCCATTGTACATCCTGTATATCGAATAATTACAGTTAATCCCCATTAACACGCTTATCAAAAGAATTACATACATTTGGAACTGGGCATGGACCATAACATAAACAATTAATGGGGCCATTAAGATTACACCGAGGTTTCTGCCATTAAAGCCATTTGGAATTTAAACTATCGATCTTTGGTTTTGTCATTGCTAGACGTTATACATGTATGGACTGGATCGGCAATTGTTTTCTGGCATTGAAATTGGGGACTTGCACATCACGACTTTCAATTGTCCAGTCTAAACACGTTGTATTCTGAAGCTTCCTTCAGGGATTAGCCTTGATGATAAAAGTAAACTAATGTATCAGTAGGTCTGTGTCACTGCGATGTAGTAAAATCAACGGCAAATCATAGGGGAACTATCAAAGCACAGATTTGAATCGTGGTTCGAATCTTAAATTAATTTTGGATGTAAATCTAGGCTTTGCCACTCGCTTTGATGTAACAGCGCTTTTAGTTTCTTTATTATAAATTCAAATCAGTTTTCATAACCATGAGAACGTATTGACTAATTTTAAATAGCTGTCAGTATGCAGTGTAAGGCATGAACTTTCTTATATTTAATGAAATTGGGCTTCCGTTAGTTGATAAAATCGGCAAATTGATTCAAAAAATTTGATTGATTTCATTTTTTTATTCACAAATTTAAATCTTCTCAAAAAAAGGTTAATTAAGGACAAATGATGCTATCACGTAAATTTAATGTAAAAATGGAAATTCTTCTATATATATCACTTATTAAACGTGACAGTGAGAGTGTAAGAAAGGTAATTTTTAAAATAATCAAATCATAGTGATATTTATGAATTTTGGAACCAGAGATATCAGAAAATGTTAGCAAAGCCGAAACGTTCTGTAACAGATTGGTTCACATTTCTCATCTCTAAGTTTTTGCTTCCTTTTCTTTACTTTTCTTTATTTATTATTAAACGCTACTAAACAGCGATATACATGTACAATTGTTTGAATTTTATTTGTAGGATATATTGCACAGATACTTCAACAGTGACGCAATTCAAAAAGTTTTGATTTACATGTATATAAGGGATTTTTAAATCGTTTTCTTATAGGGCGCCATTGTTTCAGTAGTGACAAATCTACCGATGCTACAAAAGGTATGGGGTTCCACAATCTGTTGTCCTTCTGAAATAAAAAGGTAATTTCGCTTGGTGTTATATCGCCTTTAACCAGAAACTGGCAATTGTCGAGTTGTCACCGTTGAAGTACGTGCGCGATATACGTGTAATGATGTGGTCTGGTCATGTGTGTGATCGAATGAGGGGAGTGGGGAATGTTAATGGGGTTTCGATAACATTAGAACAGGAATGTCAAAGATTATATTAGACAAAACCATTCTTTCATCGACTACCCCAGACAACTCACCTATAAGAGGCAGTTTTTCCGACGTGGGTGGCATGCTTTCGCCAATGACCATCAGAAACACCGTCATGGAGAGTAAGGTCGTTATCCCCAGCGTGACCTTCTCCCCAGAATCCGAGGGCATGTAGAAACTCATGAGGGCGATGCCGGTGATGAGAACGCAGGGAAGGATTAAATTGAACGCGTAAAACAGGGGCCTTCGCCTGAGTATGATCGTGTACGTCACGTCCGGGTAGGGGGCCTCGCAGCACGAGTAGATGACCTCGTTGCGCTTCACCAACATGTCGATCAGGTCCCACTCGCCATTGGTCACGTAATTGGACAAGTCTCCTTCGTCCGTCTGAATGATCAGATTCAGCTGGAATCCGTCGAAGGTCCATGAGGCGAATTTTAAAGTGCACTTTTGTTCGTCAAACGGAAAAAACTCCACGTCGATGTGGCAAGAACTCTTCAGGATGGCACTGCTCAGCCACGTGATATTTCCGTCGGAGAGCACGATCACGTTCGTGCTCAGGATGGCCAAGCTGTACTGCGAATCTGCGCTAGAAGACGGAAGATTTCCGAAAACAAAAACATGAGAAAAAGTACAAGAATTGCCGAGCAAGTCGGGTGAAAGGGAATGTTAGTATTGAGCCACCGAGATGGTAGAAATTGTCCTTTGGATCCATATTATTGGTTATGCATAGCATTTCTCAATGTCACTAGATATTAGAATACAAACCTCCAAATATTGCAAGTACCCAAACCAAAACCTGAAATACATTGACCACCTGTTTACATTGACCGATTTTGTCCGGTCCCTTGGGTTTCAGATAGAAGGTTTCATTATATTTATTATAATTCTTAAATTAATTTTGTTAGTGTAAAATTAATTTCTCGTCCACTTGTGTCTCAGTTTTATTTATAATTTGAAAATGTTACTGAATTGCATTTTCAAAAAAAGTTAATAAACTTAAAAACAAAAGTTATGCAACAGCCGACGCCTATCTTTAGAGGTTTCACTGGGTTGAAAAAACCGTTTTCGCAGGCCCCATAACTGTTTATTTTAAAGTTTATTTTTTATTTTTATAAACAAACAGGACATTTTCAAATCATAAAAAATAACTCAGACCCTAGTGGACAACCAAACCTGCACGGGAAAAACACAATTTAGTAAATACTATAAGTATATAAAGCGAAGATGTTTTCATGGTGTAAATCTTTTTAGGTTGAGCTTTAAACGTTTATGGTGTTTATGGTGACGATATAATAAACAATAAATTGAGTTAATATCATTCCTTGCTGAGTGCAGGTTGAGTTAAATTGAATTGTAAAAAATAAGTGATTCATGAAGTTTTTATCAGGAGCAATTACATCACAAAAATAACAACAAACGGTGTTTTTTAAATTTATTTTTAACTTTATGTTAGTAAACAACCTTTAAAACTCGCATAATAATTTTTTCTTGGAAGTTGAACTGACTCCTTGCTCTGTTTATGCCATACGTCGACAAGAAACAAACGACGTCTCAAATTGAAAATAAGAGAGCTTCGTATGCTTGGTTGGTGATAAATTATGGCTGTCAACACCCACGAGTCTCAGAAATTTAATTAGCAAATCGATGAAGACCAATCTCGTTCTCTTTGCCCTGTATGTTTAATTTTGCATGGAAAATAAGTAACCTAGAATTTTTCAAACTGACGTCGGAATGGGACAGCTGAAAGCAGGCCTTTATAAACTTACTTGTTGTATAGAATGATGTCTGGTTTCCACACTTTTTCGGCTGGTATGCGAACCACTCCAATTCCTCCGAAATCGCTCGCATTCCACTGAAGACTGTTGTCAATCCACATCTATGATTTTAGAAGAAAGGTATTTGATAAGAATTCTCGTTAGTTACGCATAGTAAAGTTTGTTTCTTCGTCTTTAACTTAATGATTGATAGCTCTGAACGTAGTGCCAGTATAGGATCACATGAGCACAGTTCACTTTTAGAATTAGATCTAGCATGTAAAGAGCTATGCTAAATTATGTTAAAATGTTCAATTTGCAATGTAATCCCGTCTAATTCCTTGGGGGATTCTAATTAAATTGCTACTTTGCGGTTCGTTAAATGCTGATAGCTGAACCAGTTAGGGAAATCAGATAAGGAACTCACCTGATTAAGCCAACAACTTGTTGTTAGTATTTGATTTCGTTCATCCTGAAATGTAAAATGGCATTTTAAGGCAGTTTATAGGAGTTATTTCGTTGCTATGGGGCGAGTTTTGGCAGTTTGCATCTTGGCATCATGCAAATATGGAGCGTCGATCCCTATCTATCTCGAACAATTTTGTCGAAATTTTCGTTTAGCCTAGTGAGATTGCTTTCTAGATATGTTGGAAGATTGCGATTATGATTTTAATTAAATTGTCAACCATGAAGTTTGTCCAACTAACATCAATTGGAACACCCACATGATAGTGTACATGTATAATCAAAGTAAAATAATTCCCATCAATTGCTTACATTACTGCAGTTTAGTGCTTTAAATTCTCGTTGATTTTAGTAAAGAAATAGTTATTGAAAAATATCCGCCAGATGGAAAATTTATATAACTATTATAGCTCTCAAGTCTTGTACGGTTGCCTCCTGAAATTTGCTGACAAGAAAAGTCAAATTCAGTATTTTATAATTATTTATCAGTTTTATGATAAAAATACTTTGATCAGATTCACGTAAATTGCATAATATTTGCTACTAGTTCGCATTATTGCCGCATTAATTCCAGTTCTGCGATTAATCCCTGTAATAAGCAATCACTGCTTGCTCTAAAGCCTTGTACGGCTGCCTCCTGACATTTACTGACTAATGTAATTTCCAATTGAATGCTTAATAATTGTTTATCCTTTTCATGGTAATGTACGTTTTATCAGATTTACGTAAATTGCATAATTTGTGCAACACGTTCACATTATTCATATATGAATTCCAGTTATGCGGTTAATCCTTATTTAGGCAATCCCTGCTTGCTCCAAAGTCTTGTGCGGCTGCCTGCTGACATTTACTGGCAAATACAATTTCAAATTACATATGTTATCATTATTAATCATTTTCATGGTAATGAAAGTTTGATCAGATTTACATAAATTGCATAATTTCTACGCCTACTGCGAATTATTCACGTTTATTTACCGATAACCAGCATTCCACTAAAACTGATAGCAATTTCCGGAAAGTGTTTTTTAAAATGGAAATTAATTCTGAAATTCGTAGAAATTGCACTTACTACGTCGATGATTTGCGTGAGCGAGAGACCAAAGGTGACGTTCAGCGATTCACTCGCATTTTTCGATGGCCTGACCGACTTGTCGTAGTTGGCCATCAGGTAGCGCATCAAGCGAAATTCGTTCTCGTCAGCTCGACAACCGAAGGCTGTAAATGAAAACACTTTGATGCGATGCATTCTTTACGCTAGACGTTATTTTTATTTATTTCTTGGAGCAAATGGTTCGTATCATGACGCGTGTGTTGCATTTTATTTTCACCCATATTGAAACGCAACAGCTGCAAACTACAATATGTTAAATTAGGCTGGACCCGTTTGCGAAATGACGTCGTATTTGCTGTTCCAGGTTCCAAAATATAAACCTGCTTGCTTTACTTACAGTACTTCAATTAAAACTAAATGTTTAGTTTGGGCCGTGACCGAAATTAAGCCCTGCGGACAAATCAAAGCATCCTTTTTTTTTTTTTTTTAAAGGCTGAGTATTCCTGTCCAAAATCATGTCTTCCGTAGAATGCATGCCTTATGCAAAATGTCGGATTTCAACAGTACTTCGATTAAAAGTAAATCTTTATTGCATAAAGAAGTTTACGAAACGTTAACGTTTTTTATTTTAATACAGATAATTTAGAGATGCATGTAGGCTGACTTAATCATACATTTAACAAGGCTATTAAAAGCTTTATATTTCGGTGAGGGTTTAAATTGCTACAGATTTCAGAAGTTTTATGGCAAGGCACAATGGTTTTTGCATGCATTTCTACGTCAGAGGTCATTGATGAGCTTGTATTCCGTTTTCAAAAAACGAAATGTACATAGATTTAAAAAATAGGATGCATTGCCTTAAACCCACTTTGCCGCAAAAATAATTCGGTTAATGCTCTACGTGTGATTTCACGGTAATTACACAAGTGTATGCAGCCATTTATGTTATCGTTGGAAATATATAGCCTCACTACACTATCATCTTCTTCCATCATGAAGTGAAAGACCGTGCCTAACTGATTGGGACCATGAATATTAGATTATTAATGCAATTTAGACGCTCTCGGACTGATTAAATTTTGAAGAGCATTGTCTCCTCTAACTTCCCTCTGTTTCCAGCCCTAAGTAATCGTGGGTGAATTTTTGCGCATTTGCGAGGTTTACTAATGAGCTGGATAATTTTCTTCAAATTACTTTTACTTTGTGCGCTGTGCACTGGGCGGCTATGCATTATCTTTAGTTTGCAGTTAATTATTACGGAGTCGTTTACTTGCCGGATATAATCAACTTGCATATCGTAAATTGCATCACACGAAAGAGGGAAAAATACGGCATCTATCTGACACTGAAATGCAATAATCGCATTAAACACAACGTGCTTAAAATTTAATATCATCCTTCGGTTGATCCTATATTAAGTGATGCAGGGACAGGAATTTTACCAGTCCTTGTGAATCAGTATTTTAATCTGCTTGTGTGTTATGTTTCTACGCATGATTTGAAGTCTTATTAATGCCAAAAATAAGTTTAATAGTAAGTAAACCATGATGCAGATGAACGCCTCTTCCGCATACTTTGTCTTGCGGCACATTTATTTTGTCTTCCATTTAATTCCCTAAAGTGTTTAGTTCGGTTGTGCAAATATTTAATGAGCTAATGAGGCAAGGACACAATTAATTTAGGCCAAACTCATGAGCGCCTCATATGTTTCGAAAATTAATGAGCTTATGTAACCGTCTGGTGGTTTCCAGTTACACGAATGTAACAGCCCTGAATACAGCGTACGTCTAAGGCTCCATTTGCGGACAGTCTTTAGCAGTGATGGGTAAAGATTGACACAAATTGCTATTGAAATTCAATTTACAGCTCAATGAATGTCTTCCTACGCATTACACATAGATGGAAATACGAAATTTCACTTCAGTTATTTGAACTAACAGTACACACTGTGATGGCAAGAAACCTATCTTATATCAAGTTATTTAGTTTAGAGATGAAACTGGATACTCGTAACATGTTCAGCAAATAGTACTTCAGTTTAATGGTCATGCGTAAGATAGGTTGAATTTAACTTAAAATTCACTTTTTTGCAACTTTCGAAGAGGCTAAATAATTAATGTTTGTGGTAATTCACTGTCGCTGCATCTTCTAAAATGTCTAAAGAAAAATTTCAGTGATAAGAAAATGTGCGCCTGACCGGAGTGAAAACTTTACAAGAAGCTGATGACATGGTTACCAACTGCATTCTAAAAATGCTGTGCATGTACATGTAATGTATTTGATGGGCTTAAGCCATTGCAGGCATTTTAAAATTTATTAAGGCCGACCCAAAAGAATGTCTACCATGCAAAAAAAATTGCTCGGTCATTTTTGTTTCAAATACTTATTATAATTGCTAAATTTATTTTATCCCATGTAGAATTGGCCGTCCACTAGGGTCTGAATTATTTTTCATAATTAGAATGTGCTCCATTTATTTATAAAAAAATGTGGCAAAAAACTGAGACGAAAAACCCATTTTCGCAAAGTGGCATAACGTTTTTTAATTTAAATTGTTAATAAAAAACAGGACATTTGCAAATTATGGAAACTAATTTAGACCATAGTGCACGACTGAGGAAAATAAATTCAGAAATTTTAATAAGTATTTGAAGTAACAGGGTCTAATATTTTTGCATCCTTTTGGATCGGACTTAAATTCGTTGTCAGTACAGCGCAGCTGATTTCAAGTTGCATTAATGTTATGTTATAATGACTGATGAACAGTACATGTATGCATAATCTTTCCATGTTATGGTTTTAATCGCGTGTAACTTGTAACTACGTCATGCCAAACGTTCATACGTAAGTAAAAAACCGCATTTCCTTACCATGCATCAAAAACAGTAGCATACTAATTGCGATGACCGCCATAGCTTTTTAACCGGCCATGTTTTCCCAGTACCATCACACGTCTTCATACCATCTGCAAATGAGAAATGACAACGTTTCATAAACACAGATCGCCTCACCAGCCTTCCCTCGCAATCCAATTTGCAACTTGTGCATCTCTGCTTTTCTGACATCAAAATGAATTTTGCGCTTGATTTAGCAAGGAATATAAATGCGCTTAAAAGCCCGAATAAGTGTCAGCGTGACAAGCTTGCTAATATTAAAAATCACCACCTCATTAATATGCCATTTGATGGCGTAGCTAGGGCCTTGCTGCATGGCGGAGTGGCATGCTTCAAATGGCAAATTAAACTCTTTCACATTACTGGTGTCACCTAAATAACGTTTATGGTTTTCAGTTTTGAGAAGCCCCTTTTAACACGCGCGTTAATCATGATGGCATGCACGAAGAGCTATTTTGGCTAACATTTTTGCAATTAGGAAAATGTGCGTTTGATGTTCTTATTTTAACTGCACTCCAGGTCACTTTAAAGTTACATGCAAAACAAGGTTGTAGGGTCCTTTATCTGGAGTTTCGCATGCCTCTACTTGTAAAGCTGATGACCAGTAATGATTGGTTAGTGTTAACTTAATTTGTGACTTGCAATGACTTGCAGCTTAATATGACGGACCGATTGATCAACCGATCAAATACATTATTTTTATTCAAAGGCAGATTTTTTTAACATTCTGTCTAATCCTTTCTACCAGTTCTACCAATAATTAGTGAAAGGAATCGGGCTTTGAATGTAAAGAACAACAGAAAAGGATAGAAAAGCTAGAAAGGATGGGGAAACTGCAGATCAGAGCAAAATACAATTTTTTACCCGGGAAACCTGGGAAAGTCAAGTGATTTTATTTGGCTGAATCTGTAGAAGTTCTTATGACTCAAAATCATTTCGCGCCTGTTGTTACTTTAATCAGTTTTGGAAAATCCGTTTTCAGTCATTACCAAATTGTTTCGCTGGGATTTTCGAGAGTATAATCAACTTAAACCTAGTTCAGACCTTATCACCGAGTAAGGAAGAAAATTAGATTTTGGCAGAAGGATTTTTCAATGAACTTTGATCATAAAGAACATGAGATAACTGCGCTTAACGGCAGTTAGTCAGGATGGGATTCTGAGGAATGAATTATCCATCGTCCTTGCTCCTTATCCGAAAGGTTTCTGCTGATAAATTCAACGCACTCTTTGACACCCCAGGCATTTAAAGGAAGCGTGCCGATAATTAAAGGATTCCCAAAGAGCAAAGACAGGTCGGGAATATTGGACGCGCTATGGGAATTGATCTGGACTTGAACAGAAGGATCTTATTTCGAAATCTGTTTTCGCTCAGTTTTCGTTCATCTCCTGGAGGTAATTTTGCTGTCGGGATCGTTTGCAGATAGATAAATCATCGGTGATGAATTGGCGAAATCGTTGAATTACACACGCATTAAGCCATGGGCGATATTGCCATTTTTTGTATTCCGATAAGTGTTGGAATTGGGAGATCAATTCTGGTTACCAGAGAAAGATTTTTTTGGTAACTACATTGTAGCTTTGGAAAACTATTCAGCGTAGTGCAGTGATGTGAAATAAAATGCAAGATAACGTTTTTCTGCGAGTAATGAAAATTAAGATGCAGTTGGATTTGTCCTATAGATAATATGGATTTCAGTTCCATAATCAATATCAAATGAACACTTAAGTCAGATAAACAGCCCATGTTATCTTTTTCAATTCTTGTGTTACAAAATGGTGTCAACATTTTAAACCTTCAACGTTTTACTTGCAATAAGTCCTCCATAATAGGAAGCATTTGTGGGTTTTTTGAGTATCCTATAACAATGAATATACACCTTGATTGTATATTAAAATAAAATCAAGATGTTTGAGGTCTTCCAAATGGTTTCTTGGGTAAATAAATTATAAGTTGGAAAAAAATTACGTTTCTTGGGTTCTTGGGATCAAATGTAACACAGATATGGAAACTGATAAATAGCATATGTTGGAGATTCAGTTTGATATTTATTTCTTCTGTCTTAGTCTGCTTTATTGTTTTCAGAGTTTTAATATAAATTTATCTACGTTTATGAATATATTTTTATAAGTTCAAAAATTAAACCGAAAATTAAATAAGTAAACTTTGGTAATAAACGTAATATTTATAGACTTCTAAAATAGGATGTATATATTGTAATGGCAACCTGTATTATCAGCCAACTCAGGGTGAATATGTCCACTGCAGCTGCATTTGAATAACTTAAAGTATAAATTATCACACTCAGTATTTTTTAATTGCAGAATGGTTCGAATAACGTCTTGGGTCATCCCAAATAGTATATCTTAAAGCTAAGAATATTTGAGTTCGATGTGAAAATGATGTACATGTTCAGCGCAAGTGCGACCGAGGCATTATGGGACTGCAGAAATGGGCTTGTATTGTCTGAAACACCAAATCGTTGTTCTGAAAAACCGATTGCTTGGTAGTAGACGAAGGACTCGCACTCCAGTTTCCACTTCCTGTGCGTACACTTGAGATGGAAGACATGGCCAATTCTCATCATGCCGCAGTGTTTAGCATAATTTGCGAGCGAGTGGTTTGTTTTATAGCCACGGCATTCTAGTTCAAGTTGTCTTCAGAAAGTCCAACCCTGCTTCACTCGCAGCTCAAAATGCTTGTGTCAAGGATTTCATCAGATTAAACGCGTTGCTCCTACATATAAAAAAGCAAGGCTTAAGCAGTTGAACAAACAAAATGAAATTAAACCCGATAAACAAACTTGGCATGTTTGCGATTAATTTTTATGGTTGCCCCCGTTAATTTACAATCGCTGGATCTTTGGTAAGCCTCGCAAAATATGAATTTTTCACTAGAACTTCAAGTAACGGATAAAGGTCGTGCAAAGCTAGACAGGAAATTGTGCACTCCGTTCTCCTTCGGCGATATGGATGCAGTTGATCCAGGTGTCTGGATCGCATCAGTTTTCTTACTGCAAACAAAGCCGAAATTGCTTTCTCGATGTTTTAGGATAGAAATTGATAGTGTACGATGACATGATACTGAGGTTGGTTAAAGAGAAAACGAATAGAAATGTTGCCATGTTGCACGATCAATAGGGAAAATAAAATAAAAATGACAGAAAGGAATTCACTGAAATTCTTACCTCAGAATATTAATCCAAACTGCCCATTAAGTTTACGTTAAATAATGTATAAATCACTCTTGGATGCATCAGAACCCTGATTATGGGAGTGTATGCTATATTCCCATTTTCTAATCAATGAATTCATGTCAAAAAATTCTAGATGTTCTTTCAATATATTTATAATTTTCTCCGGTATCATTCATTGAATTCAACGCCAAGCAAACTTGAAAAATGTTGCCAGTAATTGCTTGTTTGTCTTTTATTTTAAATCATTCGAATTCCAGTGAATATAATTTTTATAAAAATACCGTAATATACAATTGTAGTCTTCTTTACAAATGATTTAAATAATTCTTCAATCTGATTTTCAATTATGCATAACTGGATACTAGTAACTGTTATTCAAAATAATTACATAAACACATTTTAAGATATTTATCTCAGGTTGATTTACAAAGTAAATAAATATTTTAACGCACTTCCAAACTTGAATTTTATTCAAACCGTAATGTTAAACACCAACTGCGCAATATTGCTGACAGTTTTCTCCAACATTTTCGTTGGAGCATAATCTTTGTACAAAAACGATAACTAGAGTAAAATATGTTGCTTCATACGTTACACACTCTGCCAAGCAAGCAACATTTTGACATTATTTCTTCCGTAATCAAACCTTGGCACATTCTCGTGAAGTTTAATATCTTTCACACTTCCTACAACCATCAGATATCTAAATGTAAATAAATCTTAAACGTTGTTGTTAGGGTTTGAAAACGAAAGTCTTTGCAAACATCACCACCATCAACCAGGAGGATGTTCAGTAAATTATACAGCAACTTGATATTGGTGCGATTCGTAGTAAGTTAAGGACGTCTCGCCGCAGGACATTAGAACATGCCGTGCCATTCTCCTGGTCTACTCGTCTTATTGGGAAGCTGCGTTGAGTCGTAAAAACTGTTGTTAAAAGAAACATTTCGCACGAATTCCAACTGGAAATGTGAGCTGACCGTGCATTCTTCGACTGGAAGATGCCGGAAGAAGATATTTTTTTTCTCACTTCAAAAAGTCGTATTTTAGGCGAAGATCAATAATATACTGCAGGTTATTTGTTGGATGACACTTCACTGCTCCACTTCGGGCGTCTTTAACAGCATCTTGCCTATTTTAGTTATTTACGGTTTCCAAAAGTTCTTCAAACTGGCTTCCCTGGCGATTTGGGCTGCACTCGAAGATTTAGGTGTTGGGTTTCGCACTGCCCTCAATTAGGCGCCGTGTGCGTAGTCCTCAAGCGAGGTTTTATGGAAATAACTGGCGAAGTAATTAACTTTAATGCAGTCCTTCTAAATAAACTACGCGTGCAGTAAGCCAAGGTAGTGACGTTATTCTTTTAAATTGATTCTGCTCGGTGCTTCGTTACTTGCTCGAGTTCGCTCTTTATTGCACTTCGTGTTTCGTTTATCCTACGAAAAGGTACACAGTTTTATATTTCCAGTATTATGACCTATTGGAAATCTATTTGTGAATTTTATTGATGCACCCAATTTATTTTCTTAACTACTGCAGCACTATAACCTGAAAGTCATAATGTGGTTGATGGATACATTTAGAATGTTAGCGTTGTATTAGATTTGGTTTTTATTATTATTACCTGTATATGATTAGATACATATCCATACTGAAAAGACGTACTGTAGATAGCGTATTGACACTTTGGATACGATGTTTAGCTTCAGGGTTGAAAGAAGACTAAACCAGCTTGAGCATGGCAATTAAGATAATTTTTATCTGTAATATTTATTAATTTTTCAAAAACGTCAATTTGTAAATTTGTAACTTGTCTAGAATGTTCGCACTTTACTGAATTATAAAAATCAAATATTTATCGTTAAATGACTTTTGGTTGCTTGGTTTTCAAAATTGCCCCTAGTTTAGTAAATATCATTTGGTACTAACGTGTGGTAAATACGTGTGGTTTGACTTATGATGCTAATCATCTGAAACGAATATCTCATCTAAAATTAGGTCGAATGAATTAAAACCCATTCTATTATTTAATTGTGTATTTCTATATGCTCTGCAAAGGCCTATGTGTGAAAATGTAAGTGGAATAAATTTACACGAAAATTATCGAATTTATTAAGCGGGAGGAGGCACAACTCCATTGTTACGACAGGACAAAACGTTTATTATGTGCAGGAACAAAGACAATCGAATGTGATCATTCTTTATATTTTAAGACAATGATAAAGACAACAATAAAAAGGTTATGTTAAACTCCATTTCTATTTGCATTATAAATCAATTATTTATTTAAGCTTTTAGAATATTAATTAACGAAGAAGTGCGGCTGTTCTACCGTGAAAGGGAATTTTTATACTAATATACAATGTATGCGTGGTATACGAGCCTTTGTTTTTCGACACTAAATTCCGTGCATGGAAACTGATTGAAGTATTTTGACGAATTAATCCTCGCATATTGGCTGGATTATCGAAGATGTATTTTATTTTAATTCATTTTAATTTAATTAAATCATACTATCGCGGTATGTCAATCAACTTTATACCAAGTTTTATGCAGTTCTGTATGACTAAATATATAGGCCCATGACGCAATCGAAGTAGGTATCTTATTATGGCTTGTTTAAATACGTTTTTTGTTTTGTATTCATCACTACCACAATCAAATAACAGATAAATCCTCATAACTCTCGAAATAAAATTGCACAAATATGCAAGGTATATTTATTATGCATACAAGGTACAAATACTGTTGAAAGCAAAATTACTAAATGGAGATGTCCGTGTGCAGCCCATATATGCGAGAATGACTATACAAAAATGTTTAAGTACAGTGTATAAGGAACTGGCATAAATAGATTATAATTTTTGAATGAAATATATCCTAACCATATAATGTTCAGATCGGCGCAGCCTTATAACGAGATAAGCTATATTAATAAGTTAATAACATTGCATTGCTTGTAAACCGTAAAACTTACATTTACTTTAACAAACATTCCTTCAATGAATAATTGTAAAAACAATGACTGAATTTCATAAATACAGAAAACGATACAAGGTGGCATTGCAGTGAAGGCCATTTTCGGAGGTGTGGAAAATAAATTTAGCAATTAGAGTAAGCATTTGAAGCAAACATGTAAATTACCTCGCATGGTTGGGCATCTTTCTGTCTCACCCTTAAACATCTCACTGAAACTCAAATCGATCAACCAAGCACATACCGTGACGGACGTCACACGTGCTAGACTGCATCCCCCTGGCTCTTCCGAGTCCATTTGCAATTTCGGCCGTGAATGATAAAACAAAGTCCGCGTAATGCCTTAATGTTGGTTTGACAAATTAAGTTGGAAGCCCGCGCAAATTTACGAGCTCGTCCTTGCTCGTTTTCGGCCCCTACGGCCATTAGTTTTCGGGGATCTGAGGATGGCAAAGGTAATCTTAGCGCGGGCGGCATAATGTGACGAATCCCTGCGGGAAAGGGATATCCGTTCGACAGATGCATTTTCAATCAAACTTAGGCTTTCCACTTCTTGTCCTCTGCGAGGCCCTTCGCGGTCAATTTGATGCCACGACATGACGCTGGCATTTTTTACACCAACCCTCGCAGATGTTGACCAACTTTGGCGCATTTTCCGGTGTCGTGCGGCGACGAAAATCCTTAATCCAATTTTAGACAGAGGTAATTTACACCCATATGACCCAGACCTTGGGCGTAACTCAATCAGCGTCTATCCCTTTGCTGTCGCCAAGATTCGCCGATATGCATTGGTGCTGCCCAGAAACAAGCTTGTAATTTGCTGCTGAATTGATGCTGACGGGTGCTCCGAGAGCTATAAATGATTTGGGGATACGTGTTTTATATAAAGTCAAGCTTTGAATCTTTTCGACTTTTAACGTCGTGGGCTGGATCGATTTATGCCCTTAACAAAGTGGGAAAGGCGAGTAGCCTGGGAATAAATTTTCTTCTGAATTTATCATATCTGGAAAGGGTCAGGAAAATACATGTATGCATGACCTGATGCATCATAACGCTTCCGCTTATGAAGAATATTTAATCCACGTGAAGGGCTGCAGTATCTATGACTTTTTCAAACTTGTATGAAGTTTGACATTTTTTTCGGGAAAAATGAATTATACAGAAATTCTAACTACGAATATACCCTGTAATTGCTTTTCGGTCTGGCTGGGGGGGAGGGGGATAGAGGTTGTTTCGGGTATGCATTGGCACAGAAAACAGGTTAAGATTATTTGTGCATGCCCATTAGGTGTGTTCGGTTGGGTTCTTTCAGACCCATGCAGTGAAGGGTCAGGGGCCTACGATTTCGAGGAGACCTACACCGAGTCTCAGAATATCCCTCAGTCCATTAACAAAAATTCCCAGCGTCTATCATCTTAAGCAGGGCCTTGTTGCCCTGCTTAAGATGATAGATACATTTCATATACAAAATGTAGTCTAAAATCCGCGATTCTGAACTAGTTTTTTTACAAATTTTCGCCTACAGCGTTAGAATGTTTAATTAGTTTTTTAAAAATTTTAGGTCATGTTTTTAAAAAGATGATGCTTTGAAATGCAGACTAAAACCCATGATTTGTGATCTTATTGCTGGTTAGAAGCAATATGTTGATCAAAAACAATGTTTATATCCCAAATGCAGCCTTTAATCAATGATGATGAATTATTTTTTCTTATAGGTTTTCGTCTACACTGCGTTCGTTTAAAGGGTATTTCTAAAAAAATGTTATTCAAATATAGATTTGAATCCATGTATTGATAAATTTAGTTTCTCAAAAATGTTTGGTCATGTTCTTAAACGTTTTAAAAATCGAGCTTTATGACATCATCTAGTATTGTTTCTAAGAAAATATAATTTTTGGGTTCTTGGATTTAGAACAGATCAATTTCTGTTTTATCGTGCGTTAACTCTCGTTGACGAGAAAAGTTCCATAAGTCCACCTGCCTGCAATTTCGGAACGTGGACGTTAAATTTTTCTAGTTTTTGGAGGCGTTTATTTCCTCCTTTTGTCATTAAAATAGAAAGTCAGCCGAGTCTAAACTCGTTGCTTCAAGTTGCTGTAATCATTGTCATAAAAATGGTATGTGGCAAGGATAAGAATAGAGCAGTTCCGCAATGTGCACGTTGAATCGTGACGTTTGTTTGCGCATGAAAACACTAACCACAAAACGCTGCAATGCAAACCATAACTGGTTGACAACCTGTCACTATCAGTCCATTAAGCTGACCTTTGAAAGAGATTGATATTAAGCGGAAAACTCAGCGATTTGGCGCATAACAGATGGGCGGATTAGGGCGAGTTAGCTAGGGTTTTGTTGAGCCCCATCTCGCGATGGCCAATAGGGATTTGTGGTCGCCGTGGTAGAGTTCACCGCTATTCGAGCATTCCAAAAGACTAAAAAATGTTTGTGTATTTGAACGAGAATTGCTGTCCACTATGCTACCTCTTTGAACATGTATTTATCCCCGTGCAGTGTTACATATTACTGTACAGAGAATGTACTTAGATAAAGACCATAATATGTCTTTAGTAGAAAATCGAATATTTTCTACAAATAGCCATTTCATTACTACTCACTTCCCGAAAGAAAAAAGTATATGTGGGCAAATATGATTTATTCCATATATGGTTAGACCAAAAATTGGCCACAAATGGACATAAATGGCTATGCCCACTCATATCCATATATGCCCATATTTTAAGTTTTAAGTTAAGTCCATAAAACCCATATTCTTACATATGACCATATAAATGTATATCAACATACATGTATTTACAGATATAGGCAAAATAAATAAACTTTTAACATTATTATATGTTGCTGTATTATATTTTACGGGTTTGGACATAAAGATTATATATTATTTTATTTGTAAATAAGTTGACATACGGTCATGAAGAAGATATGTTGGTTTGATGGACATAAATAAACAGTATATGGGCATATTGAATAATAAACCTAGCCATATATATCCATTTGTTACCAATTTCTGGAATAAGTTATGGAATAAGTCATATACATGTATGTCCATATGTGACCCATATTTACTTTTTCCACCCAGTTAGTAACGATGATACTTTATTTTACTAAGCAGCATGGTGTGAAACTGCCTCCAAATGGACCTGAGTTTTTCGCAAACCTGATTCTTGATCGTAAGGAATATTTTTTTGGAAACTGATGATATCTCATGGAGACATTTCTTTGGCTGCTTATACGGCATCTCTTGATACGGAGAACTTTAATCGCAATTGTGCATCTTCCACTTTATAGAGGTCAGCGCAAGCTGTAAATTGCAATTGCTCCAGTGAGCATGTAGGAAATTTCAGAGGAAGGAACAGCGCTTCCATCAAGATCAAAACAGTTTCATTTGCAGAAAGAGAAACGATTAGGCTGCGTGCGATGCAGCAAAATGCTCGCCATGAATTTGTGTCCTGGTTTTGGCGGCTTACACATGGTTATGGCAGTTGTCGCAGTGCTTAACATTGTACTGCTCGAATAATTTATTGCGAGTCACGGTTTTGAGTGCAAGGTCTTGAAAGCAAAAATTTAAATTAAATGCAATTCTTCTGAACCGTAGATCAAAGCTAATCTTCCTATTAGAATGTCTTGCTTAAGTTAAAATGCACTCTGGGGAAAATTTAGGACCTTCGATTATTAGACTGCAACATCAATGATGTTCTGTAAAACTTTATAACCTCACTTGTATTGCATTGGGCAGATTATACCGTCAGAAAGTGAACTCTCAGCCCTGTGCTAAAGCAGAAAAGTGAAGTTGTCATGCATAACACTGCTTGCAACGCGTTTATTTAGAGCTTTTAGGATGTGTCCTACTGTTTTAGGATCCCTTTTGTTCTTCATGTTTATTAATGATCAGACTAAGCTACTTACTTGCAACTCTTTAATATTTTCTTGATTTTTTTCTGACGATACCGCACTGTTGGTTAAGGTCAGGGTGAATGATCCTTTCAAGTTGCAAAGGGACGTTGGTGTCTTGACTGTCATCTCAAACTGGTGTAGAATGTGGCAGCTTACAACATGGATGACAGCTCAATAAAGGAAAAATTATCAAGAGGATATCACGTTCCTTTAAAACTTGTTTACTCAGTTAAATCACTGAAGATGAAGAGATACTATCACAGTAGATATTTCTTGGAAGGCTCATTTTTATAAGAAAAAAATATTGGTTTGGATAAACAACGATTCAGTTTTGGACAAAAAACAATGCCATCAAAATGGGGGCTTGATATGCCATAGCAAATACTTATCGTTCGGCAATATATTTATTTTTTCAGGTTAATATTTATCTACTAATATAGGAATACGGCTATAAATGGGGTCATACGGTATGCCATAACATACCATGCCTGAGCCATATATGCACAGCGTACATGACATCACTAGGCTAGCCCTAAACAGAACAACTTTAGAATACAACACATATGGCTGCATACTTGGCCATATTGTAAAACGTCCATTGAGTAAATATGATACATGCCAATAGAAGTTTAACTTTCAATTATAATTTATTTTACTCAATAACATTTTCCAGTGATGGCCATATATGAATTATGTACAGCAATCATAACCATACATGAATGTACAAATTTAATAGCGTGCATAGTCACATATAAAAATGTAAAAACATATATGGATATGACAGTATGGACATATTTAGTCTTTATGGACTGATTTAAAGTGTATGGGCAAGGCCCTACGGGTGCTATGTCCCTAGTAGCCCAAACTATTTTATAACAATGGATTGGTAAATCGAATGGCAGCCGTTGGACGCCTGCATAAAAAGCCAAGACTTTTGAATCTTGAATAAAATTCAATTTGAAAGGCGTTCGTTGCCGCCAGGCATTTCGCAAATTCCGGCCCTAGCCACCCGCGTGGAAACCACACTGATCCTTATGCGAAAAGACCGAGCAAGGCCCTTATCTCTGGGGATTTTTCCTGAAACGTAATCGAATTAATTCTCTCAGACCCGAGTGTGACTCGGTGTTGACAGAATGTCGAGTGCGTGGCACGATACTGTCGGACCCGTATGTTTCGCTGCAGTTTGGGCGTCGAAGTTTCGCCTAGCAGGAAACGAAAATCACAATTAAGTTAGGCGAATTTGCAACAACCATTCTCCATAATTGAATAATGATGTTTGCCCCTCCTAATGCTTCCCTCGTGGAGCGTGAATCGACTGCGTTATGGCACGGCTAATGAAACTGAAAGTGCCCTTGCCCCCGCACTTCACTTTTTCGCATTTTGCCGTGAATTATTCCCTGTGCTGATCAATTTAGATGCAGCCTCACCCCTCGCTGATCTCTTTCCACCAGTCGAACACTTTCCAGCTTCGTTTCGATGTCCTTTTTAAACCCATTTTGTCAAGACGATCGGGGCTAATCTTACTTAACCCTTCGCCAAACGCTCGTAATGATACCCGGGCGATTTCTTCACCAATTTCTCACTTCTGTCTGTACTTCAAAGGCTGCGATTTCAGATTGCTCCTGAACGTAACGCCTGAAACGAGCTTCTTCCTCGATAGCTCGCTATTGAATTTCACGATCTGGGGGCCAGAAACAAGCGCGATTTAATTGAAATAAGCTGTTTTTCACGCTGACCACATGTTTGAATTATTGCAACCGTAATCCGTGGAATCGAGGTTTACAGTGTGGTGGAAGCCTGATGTGGTCAACCTGCAGTGGTCGGAATTTCAGATCGATGGTACTGTACAAAGTATACGTGTACCTTTTTTATCTTTGGCATTGTAAAGATAAAAGTTGCAGCACTTCGGTTCGTTTCTCAAGATTTCTTGAAAACCCGTAAATTAACATTATGTGACTTAATTTTTGATATATCAGTCGACATTATTCTTGCTTGTCCAAATACATGTTGTAATTAATAAATTTTTTTTTCCTGTGTAAAATTGGTTGTCCACTAGGGTATGCTTTATTTTTTATAATTTGAAATTGTCCGTTTATTTATAAAAAACCAACCTATTCCCGAAGGTCACATAAAGGGTTTTTGTTGTTGTTGCAAATTTCGTTTTTTATGTAAATAAACGAGACATTTTCAAATCATGAAATGTAATTCAAACCCTAGTGAACAACCAATTTTACACGAAGAAAAATAAATTTAGAAATTGTAACAAGTATTTCAAGTAAAAATGCATGACTATTTTATGCATGATGGGCATCCTTTTAGTTCTGCCCTATAAGTATTTTAAAATAAAATAAATTCTTCTCTTAAATTAATGGTTTTGCTGATGGTGCATTCAAACAATATATGCAAAAAAGTCAGCATAATGTTTTTAAGGAGCTAGAACAGTCAATAAAATGCTATTTATATTGCATTACAAAAACTTCCAGAAAAGTGGTCAGCGTTGAATTGAAAATAACCTTAGCGTTGACTATTTTACAACGCAAAAACCATTTCACCCAAATTTTAGAGTGTAGACTATTCGTCAGGCTTTTCAAGATATCAATTTTCCAGATTTAGTGGTGTTTGTTAATTGAAGTAATTGCAAGATGTGAATAACACGGAGAAATTTAACTTCTGGGCGCAACATTTTTTGATAAAAATGTTTATGTTGAGTTTGTTATCAGCAATATGCACCATGCTTATGCTGCTCAAGGACAAACCAAAGTGTGAATGTGAAAGAGCACGTTATGATTTCCTGAATCGTTGTTCAACCATTGTTGAAACTCACAACACTGCTGTAGGCCTATATGTATGGAGTTCTGCTAATGCGTTTTTGATTTATTCGTGAAAACTTGCGTAAGAAAAGTACGCATGCAGTTAATGTTGTATGTCCCTGGCATTAAAATGCTCCCGCATAATATCATAAGATTCACAGAAAATGTTTTTATGGCCATTTTTATGTCCTGATTTTTAACTGGTGTTTGAAGTCGTAAAATAAATGAGGGATATTATTTTATACTTAGGAGATTAGTTGGTGTGAGGGACAATATTGCTACCTTTATTGTTAATACAGTAGATTTTAACCTTCACACATGTGGGTAAGATTCGTGTTTTTAAATAATCGTTGTTTTATATGGACATCAATTAATTTCATTAATGAACGTTCGCAGGACTCATTAAATGATGTATTCGCGCCATTGCTCCCGTAGATACATTAATTATCCCCATAGGCGGTTAAACGAGACCATCCACGAGAGATGAGAAATAATGAAAGCTTGGCTTGATTAAGATGACAGAAGCATCCATAGGATGACCAGGGTCAGCCAATGGAAAGACTGACGCATGCAATAACTGCATGCAGCAGGGGATATGGCCTGCAGGGAAGGGTTAAGACAAACATGTTTATGAGCAGCTTGTCATCTGTTGCAGAGATGTTATTGATGGAATTTATAGACTGCAGATTTCCTGCAGCATGCGCACTAAAATCACTATTTTTTTCGATGAATATCAGACTCAAGCCGCTATAGTCCCACCTTTGAGGTCCTTATAAAAATATGGTAAAAAAACGTTTAAATTATTATGTCAGTAAACTTGCTTTTAACTGTTGTAAACGTAAAATCCACATGTGCAAAACACGTTGATACTTTCAATTGCATTGTAAATATGGTATTGGTTGCAAAGTTGCTTAGCATGAAGTGATATGAATATTAAAACACTATTTGTAAATCAAACGCTCGCATTTTAGCAAGCGTTGGCTGTTTACAACAATCTGCTTTTTCACCATTCAATAATACTGTACATATGTTATTGGTAGAAATTGTACAAATGATATATCTTCAAATAAACCGTTAAGAAGGGTATAAAATAGAATTATTCTTGTTTTCTAAGTTGTAGGATTTCGTTGCCAATACAAAATTAACAATTGAATTTTCAAGGTTTACAAATTTGGTGCATTTTCATCAACCATGCATGCGTGAATCCGTGCGGTGGAGTTAATTTTAAAGGTTCTCAAAGCGAATACGGAACAGTAATCGCATGAGAGCATTCCTTTTAAAATTTCGGAAATTTTATTTTTTCCACTTTCCTGGCTGTGCCTGTTTTTGAACGAAATCCAGTTTGAATGTTTGATTATATGCGAAATATATATGGCATTCTGTAGTTACTTGCACTGGAAGATATATTTTTAAGAAGTTCGTATTTCGGTATTAACCTTTTAGCTTTTAAGTATGATTTGAAGCGTGGGATTTGCAAATAGAATAGAGGAATCGTATTGACATTTTCAATTTTAAAAAATAAATATCATTTGTCAGTGTTTGGCTAGTTGTAGAGAGAAGCTAATAGGCATGAATATAACGAATGAGAATGTAAAAGCCAACATAAAAAGCACTCTAAATTTTATATTTTTGAATGGAACTACTCATCTTGAGCTTGCCATCAATATATCTCGACTGTATGGACCAAGATTCGACCCTCGGTCCGATTTCGAACATCTTATGACAACATATGCTAATGTTAGTGTCAAATGCAGACATTTTTTAAATTGGCTTTCTCTATTTGATCTATTACATTCGCCCAAGAAAGGCAGGGTGAATTGACAGAATAAGAAAGCAAAAAATGTGAAAAGACACCCATTAGATGTTATTAATGATGCTATCAATAAGGAGAAAGCCACACTGTATAGGTTTCTATACAGCTGGGTTCCCTTCTAAACTTAGAACAGGAACTAATACCGGTGGTGGATTTATATGGAAGGCCGAGGAGTGATGGATTATGGATCAAGATCGTGACGAACGTCACTTAAAAGTATACACTTGAGTAACAGGGAAAATATACTTAAAATCAACTTAACGTCCGCGAAAAAAGCACAGGCATGGCAGCTGAGAAAATACATGTACATGCAGTGAAAAATGTTGCACTTTTAATCGGACACACATGCATAAACTCGTGAAATATGGACAGAGAATTTCAAGACGCCCAGGGTATAAAACAGATGAGAGTGTATACAAGAAGCATTTAGTTGATTAAACACGTCCGCCTTACCAAGGCTGCCAGATGGATGGCTTTGCATAAGACTGGTTAAGCAAAGAATAAATCTGGGACTTGATCGTTGAAAAGCGTTAGAAGTGAGAATAAAAGTTAACGTCAAACTTGGCCAAGGACCACAGGAGCGTCAGCAGAGCTAAACAAAAACTACTAGACGCCCAAAATTATTCCAGCACTTTATTTCATTAAAAAAAAATGAAACTGCTAAATGTGGAAGCAATTTGCAAGCCAGTTTGCAAAAATGGATTGCATTATATTCTCTTGATGCAGTTATATGTCATCAGGCAATATACAGCACCGGTACAATAGAATTGTTAGAAAACACTTCGCCAGTTTTATTAATACATCAAATTGCATTTGTGGTGCACAACTTGTATTAATAGAAATGTTTAATTAAATATACTGACAGGTCAATTATTTCGAAATGTTTTAATCTGGCTTTTGACAACTTCCTGACACTGCGTAATTATTCAATGATGCAGTAACATAAATCATCCTGCTATTTTCTACTTCTGGTTACATTTATTTTCTACTTCGTAACAGAACGAAATTGTAATAAAGAAAGTATGAAAGGATTAATTATGTGGATTAATTTTACCGCAAGAAACTACATGTCTATTATCTTTGGGCCCTTTCTTTCCCCTAACAGAATAATGGCGACTGCGGACTTAAATTTGTGCTATAGTCTGGCTGCTTGTCCAACTATTGGTCACGTTAAAATGACAGTCGAAATTTCGCGAGTCCTTGAAATTGGAAACGCCATGAATAAATGAGTGAAACTGCATACTGACTGCTTTCTATGGAAATTTTTATTGCCTTGTATCGCCCGTGGAAATACGACATCGCACAGCAAATGGCCAGAAGGAAATGCGGGCGAGCTTCCGGCAAACCGAGCTTTTTCTCCAGATTTTGAATTTAGAAAGGCACGGTTTAACCCTGTCGGGTTTTGAATTACCTAAGCTTGGCCTCGTAGTTTCACAATTTCGATTTTTTTATAAGACCTCTTCCGTTTTAGTTCCAAAAAGTGCACCACTTTTTTGTCGGTTCATGATGAAAGTTTCCAACGCCTCATTTGCGTTGGCGAGCAACAAGAAATCCTTGAAAGCTGGTAGTTTTCTCTCGTTCGCAATTAGCAGAAACCGTGTTCGAAGCCTAATTATATGCCTGTATTGTTGGCTGATCTAGCTCCGTGAGCGAACAATCGTTTGTTATGTCCCAAATAACAGGCCTCAAAGGCAAGAGACGGAAGTATCGAAGGATAAACGATTTCTGATTTCTTCTCCAGCAAGAGCTGAGGAACACAAATAACCGTCGGCAGTTCCATTTTGTTTCCGAGAATTGATGCGTGGAATCCATTCCGTTATCCGGGTTCTTTGCTAGAGGATTTCGTCCCATGAAGGACTGCTGCATAATTCGAATGCATGCGATGCGCAATGCACATAGCAAATTGGGATTTCGATATTGAATTGAAAATTGGACTGTTAAAATAAACATGAGTATCTACCGCCAAGCCAGAACAGCACTTGACGGAATAGCGGACAACTTGAGGATAAACCAATGTCAATTTGAATGGCATTTAGACGAAAACAATGCAGGATATTTATCCGTTGAAGTAAGGAATCACTTTGGCGATGGGCAAACAGACACCCCCCTGGCGGAATTGATGGAATTCCACATACAGTGTACATGTAAGTCCTGCTGCTTATGGCTCTAAGGACATCATGTCAAAGACACGAAAGCTGAAACGTTTTTCCATATCAAGCCATGTGCATTTGATCAAGCCAAATGCTTCGATCGTGAAGCTCAATTCTCCATAGACTGCAGTACAAATACGTGTATTTAGGTTGTCAATGTTTGTAAAACCTCACATGAGAATGCACGATATGAATTTCTAAGTAAATTATCATTTTTCGATGCTAGCTACGTCTGGGTTGGTTGACAAACAACTGGCTTGCGGCAGCCCCATAAAAAATAATCCAAAGGAGCTAGGTTTGGAGACGAATGGAGGAATGGCCATATAATCATACCAATCTGGAACATAACAATGTAACTGATAAAATACAATAAATTTCCTACGGAATTTTGAGCCGCGAATCACCTAATAGGTATCCTGAAGAACTTGAAATAGACGTACCTAGCCTAGAATTATATTTATGTAGGATAAATTAATCAAAAATATAATAATTCTAAATTCAATTCAGTTCAATTCAACTCAGTACCCTTTTAGCAACAAGTGATATGCCATGTGGTAGGGGGGTGTAATCCATCAACCCAATATTATTTGGTGATTGCCACCTCAATGGGGTGTACACCGACATCATAGTAAAATTGAATGTCATGCAGCTTAAGGCTGTCCTTTGGAAGAGCATTCCAACGTCGAATAGCATGCAAGAAAAATGACCAGTAGTATGGATCCGAATGTGCTCGGAGTTCCATAAGCTGGTTGGAATGAAAGTTCCTACCACCTCGTTGGTTACGTTGAAAGATTCCCTCCACCAAATTACAATTACCTGATAAGGTAATTTTTTTTAAAGAGCCCCATGCTTTGAGGGTCCCGTCTTAATCGTAGCGTCTCACAATGGCTATTATTTTTCTAAATAAATAAATAATAAATACAAAATACAATCAAAGCCTAAAATGCTAACCTTACGTCTATAAAAGTAAAATACACATCATATGACATGGGCAATTAGAACTTCAGAAAACTTCATAATTTTTCTCTGTCTATACTAAGAGTTGAATTTTTAAAAATTATAGGCCTAATGGAGGCCATCATTTTCGAACTGGTGCAAGGTTTTTTTTCGGAAAAGTTTGTATACAACTATTAAGCTATCAATTTATTTTATTTATTTTTAATGTGAGCCTGGAATTAATTGTTTAACAACATTTATCTTAAGTTTTTTCTCATTAATGTAATTGCATGCAATATAACGAACTTCATTTCGAGGGAACATTTGTTTTATGAAAAACTATCACTAATAATGCATTTTATTTATTTATTTAAAAAGTGTCAGAAATAGCAATAATGAAGAGTACGTGGTAGGTGAAATTTTTAGGAAAATGAGATCGTTATTAATGGAAAATTGAGCTACTTTAAACTACATGTACTTTTGAAAATAATAGCAGGCATCCATTGAAATCCTTTGAGATCCTCGTCGTTGCTGCAGTCCTGCGAGTTCGGCAACGTGAGATCTGTACTGTCAATGGCGTTTTATCGACGGAGAAACCCTGAATTAAACCCAACACTTGAGTCAACTCATAAGATAACTTTTCTTTGTAAACTATTTGGCATATACATTATTTTTAATATACTGTATATCATTCTAATTTTATTCGTCCTTTAGCTTTTTCCGATATTTCTTTGGGACTTGTAAGACCCCTTACTTCTATATACAATATACTGTTTTCCTACCCTATAGTATGGAAAGTGTTCCTACATTTATTTGCCGAATCACTGCATCACAGAATTCGATTACAGCAAGGCAGTAAATACGTGTGCAATGTATGTGGTTAAACACATTTCAGTAAAACTGAATTCAGCTTGAAGTTGGGTCCATGTTTCGGATACGGCCACAGATCCTTTTTAATCCTACTTTTCCCTTACTTTTGAGCTCTCCATGCATTCTTGCATGGCAGTGGCATGCAATACCTCTGTGCTTTTGCACGTTTGAGATTTTATGGGTCGTTAAATCCCAGACAAATTCTGCTTCCACGAGCCAATCTCGTTTGCTCAATGCTCATTATTCCCTAGCAAGCTGACACCGATTTGGCGAGTATTGACTCGGGTCTGTCTGGCCAGCCCTCCATTGGCTCTGTCAATGGCGCTTCTAGACGTCACTGCGAACGAAGCTTGAAGGTGGAAATTGGTTCTGATCAATGTTGCGTGCAAATTGACAACTTCTTTCTAAGCGTGTCTTGTGGACAAGACTAGCAACTCGAAGGTGTCTAAATGAGCTTGGGCCACTAGGAAGTAACTCGAAGATGGTGTTTAAACAATGGGTATTGGCGTCTTAAGATCCCAAGCCACTTGTAAGAATTCACGGATAATGACCACGAGCAAATATTGATCACCTAAACGAAGAACAACGGAGTGATCGGCTCACAGTTTCCGAGAGCAAACACATTAAAGAAACTGTGGGAGTGACCATTATAGACTGTGGGTTTTTTCGAGCAGAAGGAAGTTCTGGTGCCGAAATACGAGTAGCGCTGGCAAATACATGTACAGGGTCTTTCGAAATGAATTAAATTAATTTCGAAAGACCCTGTACATTTTGAATAACGCTCTATATATCGATGGACCTTGCTGTTATCGGAGCCACTAAATCGTACATTGCTGGTATCTGATGAAAGCATATGGATAGGAGAAATATCCACATGACTTTCGGTCTAATATGCAAATGAACTAACTCACAAAATAGAGATTTCACAGGATAGCCAAAAATCAACAACAAATACAAATAAAAATTGCCTGTTGCAGTATACTCTATGTATAGAACGTGTTTTGTTTGCAGATCACATAATTATCACATTATCACATCAAAGTGCATATGTCCTGTTGTTGCTTGCTTGCTTTTTTTTTGCCCAGATAATAACCTTAAAGAACATCACGTAAAAATGCTACTGGCAAAAATATGTGATCACTGCCTGATCTTCAGACCTTTGTAAACAAATATAACTAATATACTGTATTGATCTATGAAAATCGACTGCGATGGTGTTCTCAATCACAATGTCTCCAATGTAATCCAATTTTAAGAGGAGTTTACTTGGAAAATACTTGTACTAACCAAAGTCAAGTTAAACAACTTTTCTGTATTCTGTTCCAAAAGTGTTATTACTGAGTTTTGATATCGCCCTGGGAAAACATGTAGAGCATCAAAGATCTTTTCCCCTGATAATATCAATTATCAAATTACTAACTGAATTATTAAATGTTTTTGCAAATAATTTAGGCGTTTTGTCTTTACTTGTTAGCTTGATTATGCGAATTACATTAAAAATTTAAATATAAATTATATAGTTCAACATAAAATTCCTCTAATGTTTGAAAATACAAGAACGTAATGTTTGAAATTCGTTTGTTCGTTCTACAATACTACTGCGACACTGTATTTCTTCAACAAATCACTGCACGTATTGTCTTCTGATTCCTATCGCTTCGCTACTTGTGATTACTGGATAATCGTTGCATGGAAGATCAGTTCACTCAAGAATCTTGTCATCCCTGGAGATTGACCTAATTGAAAATTCCGGCACACCCACATTCATGTGTAGTGCACAATGTGCTTTCACCGCAGTGACCGGTCCGTACGTCGCATTACGTTGAGGATTTCAAACACGGCTACGTGTTTCATTTTACAAATCTAAGATGTGGTGCCCTTTGTCCTATATAGTGGAACCTAGCTTTATTAAATAGTGCATTGTCGATTTTTCAGGGCCTGATTATCCGGGATCATTGGCGAGACGTCTTTTACATTTAAAAGCGAATGCACAGTTCTTTAACCATGATCAGACCATGTCAAAAGTGTTGTACTATTATTATTTGATTTTTAAAGCATACTATAGATTTATGAAATTGCATGCAGCATTTTTAAATACTTACAATTGTGTTCTAATCATTACAACTGCTATTACGAAAAGCATTTGAGCAAAATTAGCATGTTCTTGAGTCCTTAAAAGAAAAGGGCCTAATCAAAATATAAATTAATAATCATAAATACCGCATTGCATTCGCCTATAGTAAAAATGTCCATACGGTCCACACCAAATTCTTTTGGAAAACGTTTTCAACAAAAAATTGTTTAGTATTATTTCGTTAATTTTTTAAATGAAAACAATTTACGGAAAAGCGAGCAAAAATCATGCTAAAGTTACAAAAAATCAATAGGCTAAGAAAAGGTTGGAAAGGTCGGCCAAAAAACTATTTCTCCAAACTACTACTCAGATTTAGCCTTCAACGCCATATTGCTTTGAGAGTAAAAGAGCTGGGTTGTAAATAGTGGTGGAGTCCTTTGCATAACTGTGCTTAAAGTTCCCCAGGTACACTTAATTCAGCCCTTTAGTTATGCATCGTGCCATCCTTATTTGCTCGCTCATCCCTACCGCAAAAACCTTTCTTTGCTACTGGTTTTATGAATACTCTGTAAGTTTTTATGGATGTTTTTAATTCTATTCACGTGTATAGGCACATGTATATATATTCGAGTACCCGTAACCCCTCGTCATTCTACTGAAATGTTTAGATTAGACAAAATTGGGCTCACTAAACAGTGCATGTAACAGTAATCTGGACACTTAAAACTGGCCTTATGTTTGGGGAAATGTATTGAACTCAGATAAGTATGCCATTGTTTCGTTAGTATTTGATAAGACGGTACATGTACAATGTAGCAATTCGCTCTGGTGGACATGGCTCTAATCTACGTTTCAGAACTTCGAAATGAAAACTGCATTTGCAATTGTGTAACAGCTGCATTTCAGTTCTCCAGGGGATTTTCATAGCCTGAGAGTGTACGCATTCAAATTGGCATCGTCAACGACGGCTAGAAAATTGTTCCATATTTGAAAGTAGCATTAGCAATTATACAATATGTAGTCGTATTCCTTCGGGTATTTAATTATGCCCGTGTTCGCACGCAGTGATTTGCCGACACATAGCTTTACTAAAAAAAATACTGAAAATGGCTTCGACGATTGTTTTTCTCTTTTAAACGTTTATCTTAATGCAACTCCGTCTGGATGCAAATTAGCAGCATCATTAACATGCAAAATCGGTCTGGCAAAATATAAAGACTAAAGAAAAAAACTTCAGAAAAAGCACGCACTGCGTTTTTTAGCGATATCGAATATGCTTGGACTGACTGTAGTTTTTCCACAAGGCTTTTAAAAGCGAACAAACGGAGCAAATTTTAGTGGATGTCAGTGCTCATTAGTAATTTCAGGGTGCGTCCATATAGAACATCCGAAGTAGAAGAGAGGTAGCCCAAGTGCAAGTGATTGTCATTGAAGATTTCAAACGTATTAACAGATGGGAAATCTTTTAGTTTTATCTTAAAAATATGTATCGTTAATGGAATCCCGAGTAAATAAATTTAGAATTGTCGATTGCCGACTGTAGCAATTAAATTTGTTTACTACTTGTTCTACTTTTAATTTTATCATATTATTGAAGTTTTATTGAGTTAACTGAATCATTGACAGATAGGGAATTTCTATTAAATGCATTTTATTCGAAGAGAAATATCGACAAATGCATTTTTATGGGGCCTGTTTGCAGTAGGTTTGTCAATTAATTTCGTTTCTCTGAAAGGGCTTGCAATTCGTTTCTTTTATAAGAGTGAAGTTCTGTGCAGTGTGCATGCACTTAGTTTAGTGCTTCGTCTTTTGTCTCTCTTGGTACGCCCGCTCGTTCATGAATAACGGGACTCGTATTGCTAAGAAATTAGTTGCAAGGGCTTAACGTTTCACTCGCAATTTAGCACCTGAGATTCAAGATCCGAGGCAAATTTGCGCCAAGATCCTTGAGTTTTATGGGATGCTGCAGTGAGGAAGTGCTAGATAAATGCTGTTTGTGTTTTCAGATTTATTGACTAGTTTTCATTACTCTTGCAAATGGACATTCGCGTGCAGACATCCACCAGCACCATCGAGAAACAGAAGCACTTGGGTAGCTCATCTATTGAACGAAACTTGTTGTACAAGTGTCCAACGCTGCTAGGTTCATTTTTTTCAGAGAAAAAAGTAAATTCAAATTGAGAAATGCGACTATATAATAATCTTGCAGTGAGGAGCATGTTCCAATGAAGGTGTTCATACTTGTTTTTCCTATTTATATGTACTGCTTGCGTCAGGTTTCTGTTTCATCCATTATCTAAATTGGATTGGAATTTGAAATTAACTGCGTAGAATACGCGAAGCTTGGAAATTGAATTTATATTAAAAATTGTCTGTATAGCTCGATGATTCTTTCCCTTCTTGGCAAGGAGTTGACTTGTCAGTTTTGATTTGAGGGTTAGGGTACTGCATTTCTTCAACCATCGCCTATGGCCTTACATGCAGTAGACGGTGCACTTAATTTGAAAAGCAAATAACATTACATCATGTAGACCTATAATGAATTTGAATGTAAAAGCCTGACGCGTGATGCATGCAGCACTCGTGGCATTATCTTGAAATGTTCTGAAATGCAGTCGCACTTCCTCCTTATTATAACTTCGGAGGTTGGGAATAAAACTTAGTGAAAACGTACTGAAGCACGTTATATCAACCATGCAATTATGCATAAAGTGAGTGCGCACTTCTGTCGGTTTTTTATTCAGATATTTATTGCATTAGAAAAGCCCCCTTTTCAATCGGTGTTCGGGGGCCGTCTTTTGTTATCAATGATGGCATTTTTTAAAATTAAATGAACATGTACTATTGATCTATCACTTAATAAGTGGAAAGCCAAATGCCCTAAAAATGTCATTTATATCAAATTTAAACATTATGCAGAATTATTTGAAAACGAGCCGTTATTTCACTCTGAAATTCTCAATTAATATGGAAAAATGGACATTTAACATTTTGACATCAGTTTTTGACACTTTTCCTACTCCAAATGAATGCTTCTGTTGAAATTAAATGACGTCATCTACCATATTTGTTACGCGTACTCTATATGGGACGGGAGTCGGTACTGACTAAGGAAAGGATCTATAGGAAAATATTGTGGAAGAGAGGGTCAAAATGTCCACTTGTCGATGGGTGTCCATTGTGTGGAGGCCTCTAAAGGGGAAATACAGTGTAATTATAGGAAACCTACTAGTATATTGTGAAACATGCTTATTTGGTATTTAATTTATATTTGATTAGAATGTTCTCTTTGTGTAATTATGGATTTAATTAGTTGTTTTCTGTATTATTTGCAGATCAACTCATGTTATGCCGGGCTGGACTTTGCAACACCGATAAAACAATGGAAATGTTGCGAGTGCGTCGCATCTGCGTTTAATCTGTCAACATTACGCTCTTTCGTTATTGTCCAGCATTAACATTTTAATTTGGACTTTAACCTTCGTCAACTGAGGATTAGTGTTGCAAGTGCTACGACGAATACCAGTAGTGCCATCAGTGACCCAGTGCCTTTGTGATCTCCATTGAGCGGTGTCCTCTGGTGCAGCGTCTGTCCTTAGCAATTTACGGAAACGAATCCCTGGAAGGGATCAACCGTAGACAAATTGCATGATGAAACTCGGGTTTGGGCTGCAAAATTCAGGTAAGGACCATGTTATGCCCAATTTCAAATACGAGCGTTTATTACTTGAAATTGTCACGGTACAGCATAATTTGTTTCTCTCAAGAAGTAATGTCTGCTATACAGTTGTTTTTTCTGTGAATTGGCTAAGGGATTCAAAAAAATGGACCTGCTCTTTTAAAGCATTGGAACTGCATTTTTGTTGAAACTTGCCTAGTTCAATAAATTCTCAAATGGATTCTATTAGGAAAATGATCCTTCCATCCATTTGAAGTATACAGCATGCTAATGATTGGTATACAATGTTTATTTTGTAATCCTAATTCTCTCTTCTCAAGAATACCAGCTTAATGATCAGAATTCAAAACGTTATTAAATGGACAATGAAAGAAAGCTTCTATGTTTAGCAATACATTTCTGTAAGATGATGAAAGCCATAAAACTATAATAGAGAAAAATTTAAATGGATAATCATGCATATTAAAACAATAGTATTTTTGCAATTGATTTTTCGCGCTCCGAAGTAAGATAGTTTTTGTGAATTGTTGCCGTTTCTTTTATAAATTGTTTTATTTTCTGGATTTTGTCCGTTTTATAGCCTACATTTTTTTTCTTGAAACAACTGACATTTTCGAGTGTGTTCAGAGGAGAGACGCATTTGGCTTGTGATTTCGTCTTATAAGTTACAGTTTATGGTTTGACACAAGACATAAATCATCTCAATTTTATACCGCTTAATAACATTTCGGCTTATGAAGGATTCCGTTCATTTCCGAACGAATTATCTTTTTCGCATCGTGCAATTTATCAGATTTAAGTCTTCAGCAATATTGCAAGTGAGATGTTGTGAGAAAATGTAGCACAAGAAGTTCCACAAATAGCGGGGTTTAAACTGAGAATAAATAGCTGGTTGTCTCTGACAACAGCAACAAATTTCTGCAACAAAAGTAAACATAGCATGAACACATACCAGTAAGTGAAGTTCGATTTGTTATGTTTGAGATTAGTGTTTGGAAACGCAGAATAAGATATATCCTTAGTGATTGTGGCTCTGAACAGCTCCTATTTTTCATCCACGCTAGTTAATGATTGATCAGATACATTCCCAAGTAACTTTTTCTAAGATTCATAAATCATACCGTCTGTCCTGTTTTAGCATGTTTACTAATAGCAAAAATAGTATGAAATTGCACATTCTGAGTTATAGTCGCATAACAATTGAAGAGACATCCATGTCTGTAAGTTTAACTTCAATAATTTGGCGAAATTATTGAAAAAAACTTACATAAAATAATTTAACTAATGATAAATATTTTTTTGGTGTCCTTCGAGTAGATTCCGTGTCTCTTACTCATAATTTTGTTGCACATGTTGTCCATTCTTAGACGAAACTGTAATACCAGAACTGCCGAAATTAATTACTCTAATTCTTATGGCGGGACGGAAATGAGAAATGCAGGGCGCCGGAACATACTGACCTTGCCAGTAGACCGTATGTCAGCCATTTCCGCATGGGGTTGCAAATGTACAGATATCTAAGCGCTCTCTCTTAAGTAGACAGAGCATTTATGGAGCTTGTTTCTTGTTTGTGATGAATTATTTTATACATTAGCAATGATACATTTAAAAAACCGAGTAAAGTGAGCTTGAGACTAAATACATGTACAGTAGAACCTCGATAACTCGACTTCCTATAAGTCGAATAATCCGCTAACTCGAACTTTTAATCAAGTCCCGAAT
>JAQIXS010001087.1:0-34018 GCA_034700785.1 Rossiulus vilnensis | reverse complement strand
TAACATTTAAGCTTATGAGCACAAGTGAAATTCACCTGTAACACGTTAATGCATGTTCATTCAAAATCCAATTTATTTTTATTTAATTTGAATTTCTGATGCGGTATTACGTGTTTATTGTTAAAAGCACTGCTATACTTAAATACGAGTTTGTTTTACCGAGGCAGGTTTTATGGCTCACACTTAGATATACGATTGCGAAAACATCTACCATAAAGTATACCCTTGGCGTTAAAAGTGGAGGTGCCTAATTTTGGTGCTGACATGGGCATTACGCTCGTTCCAATTCCTCCCTCCTCAGGCAATCACCGCTGGCATTTGTTCAATGAGTGTTTGCCCACTTTCAGGGAGCGAGACTATCGAATTAGCCACGGTGGTTTGGAAAACCTTTTCCTAAAACAAAGTGTCTACACCGATGTAAACGCATTAGCACGGTTTACTAAGTTCCCCGGCCAAAAAATC
The DNA here is from genome assembly GCA_034700785.1 of Rossiulus vilnensis. NCBI lineage: Eukaryota > Metazoa > Arthropoda > Diplopoda > Julida > Julidae > Rossiulus > Rossiulus vilnensis. Next base: position 33,556 of record JAQIXS010001087.1, on the reverse strand, counting down.
CCCCTTTTAGACAACAGCCATGTTCGCATTGTTGTTCTTTTTCAACCACCCTTTATAGACAATAATAAATAATTGGAGATGGGTGAAAAGAGAAGAGGTCGAGACCTTTTGCAGGTTCATTCTCATCGATAGGAGGCACCGTAGGCCCTATTATCTCGTCGCTGTTCGTTTGCCAAGATTAATGTTGCCATTTTCCAACACACAAATGAATGATTCACGCGGGGGAACCCTCTTTTGTCAGCCATCATTACTTGTTAGGTTGCAGTGGCCCTCACTTGAAGCAATTTGCATGAAGCGAGGAAATCACACAACCTGCAAATGCTTCAGGGAGAAAGTATTACGAAAGAAAAGCTATTTTGCTTAGTCTGCTTAAGTACACGGAGCGCTTTACAGAAGTGCTACCGTATAATCCCTAAAACACCACAATCGTATCGAATTATAGTTACTTTCATATGTGCGGTAGTTCGATTTTTCTAATCGCACTTAGCCGATTTGACCATATCGAGGATTATTCAATGTAACTTATTGAAATTACTCAAACAGCTTTACTTCATTAATACGTACATTAAATGCATGAGTAAAATTACTTTCCACTTAATGTACATTTATAACATTTATTATGCAAATATCTAAGACATCCACAGATCAAGCAAATGTCTTTAAGCGTATAAATGAGGCTACGCATGCAGGCAAATATGTTCATTACTGAAAGACCTTAAAAGGTAAAGTGCCTTACATCTCGGCTATGGCTGATTAACTTGAAAAGGTGTCCAATAATCATATTGTTCACATGAGATGAAATCATTTTGGTGAATGTTTATAATTTAATGGTACACTTATTTTTTATAAACATAATTACTTTTAAACCTAATTGTACAATATCTGATTTCTAGAAAATAGCTAATTATTATCCCCATTATTGTACATTATTCTGATTACCAATAAAATATAAATGTTGCATTACATGCAGGAAGGAAGATAGAAGTTTCGTAATTAGGTATTTATCGCACGAATGACCTCAGTCGCGTTTCTACCCACAAGATAAACATGGAATATCTATAGCGACACATTACATGATTAAAGCGGTAACGAGCGCTCGGAGTTTAGGTAACACGAAGGATGGAGCACACGAGAGATTCATTAATAAGATATATTATTCGCGAATGAAGTAAACAGGTACTAAAAAAATTGGAAATTAAATGTCAAATCGGCACACATTTGCATGCAAGCACATGCGTACAAATAGATAATTTCGTAAGCTGGTTAGTAGGTTATTGAACTGATAGAGATCCTTGTTAAATCTACTGCATACACAATAAGGTCAAGGTTAAGGTATTCAGTATATATAAATGTTGAAAAGAGAAGAATAATATTGTCTTTTGGCAGGAGCTGTAATCTACCAACTCACCTTATTCGGTAGTAACCACCGCATTAGGGTGGACAGTATTATCATTCCCAAACATAACTTGTGGTATCTTAAGACTAGAATAAAATACTAGTGTTTAATCGCTTGCAAAAAAACAGGGCAAGTACATGTAGTATATATCCGAATAGGCTCTAAGTTCCAAAGATTTTGATTAAATATTCCTCCACCAAGTTAGAATTTACAGGCAAAGACAATTTTTTTCCAAAAGATCCATGCATTAAGCCTCCCTTGTTTGAATGTGATTCATTCCTGCTATTTCTTCCTATATGGTCTTATTATTTTTGTATTATTCCGATTGGTTGCCGGTTTCTTAAAACAGGCACTTCTTTTATCACCTTATATATTCATGACTTACGTTATTCTTCTTGACAATGTGTTTCGTTAAGAAAAAAAAATACGAGTAATTTAACGCGTATTGTTTTTTCTGTACATCTCCAGATGAGACGAACAGAGAAAACTTGGATATCGTGGAACGGAGTATTTTCGTGATTTGCATCGATCAGCCCTTACCGGCCAACACTTTTAACCATCGACTGAGCGCGGACTTGAGCCAGAGAAAAATTCGCGATGATGTCAATTGTGCCGTGCAAATGCTGTATGGAGGAGGGTCGAAATTCAATAGCGCCAACAGATGGTTCGACCAAGTTTTACAAGTGAGATTTCGTTTCAAAAATTGATAATCAATAATCGTGTATCAGATGACAAATTGGGCCTTCGGATTTGAACAATTTCCCCTCTGCTTAATTCGTTCCTTCCTTCCTTCCTTCCTTCCTCCACCCGAATACTAATTAAACCCACTTTTCAGATAATATTATGTCCGGACGGAGTGTGCGGACTCTGCTACGAACATTCGCCCGCCGAAGGAATAGTGGTCATACAGCTTATGGAAAAGCTCCTCAAGTCATAGTAAGGCAAACACGCTTGTCTCTTAACTAAATTTCCAATGGAAAGATAAAGAAGCATGTGTCAAAACGTAACTTAATCCATAGATAACGAGCAGTCTCCTTCGTTTCAGTGAAATTAACTCCCATCGTATTACATCTGCTTCTTCGGAGGAGAAACAAGTTCCGATTTCACAACCGAGAAAGTTAGTTTGGAAACTAAACAGCGAAATAAAAGAATGTATCAATAAAGCCATCCACAGTCTAGATAAGTAAGGCAATTCAAATTCAATATTTTTTGCTCTGGACTGTACCGAAATTCGCTTAAATATCCTGGCACATTAGATCAGTTTTACATAGTCTAAATGACATGAAATAAATTGTCTCAATTATAAGCATGGCACTTTGATGTGTTTTTCATAATGTTAATTGTAGGATACATATGAAGCGACTGTTAAATGTTTCACACATGTCCTTTAAGCATGCTTTAATAAAAAACAAAATCTTTTTAATAATTCTTGAAATACCCCTGATGAACGTTTTAAATAGTGCGACAGGGCTTCCATATCAGTGCATATACAGTGTATATGGATGTTATCACACTTGCAAAACTTTAAATCAGCTAATGCTATTAAATAATATTAAATAAGCATTGCTTGGTTTTGATGTTTCCGTATTATTTATAGCAACAATATCTGGTTTTTAAGAAAAAATGCGTAATTATTAAAAACGTAATTGTGAAACATAACGGAATATATACACTACCTGAACTAATATCATCAGATTTTGTAAACAGGGTATAAAACTTAATAGATCAATTGGGAATTAACTTTATTTTTATTAGCTGTGCTTAAAGTAATCACCTCACACGATGTAGAAAGCGTACTTTTTTTTCCAAATCACATTTTATCGATTACGTATTTCTCACAAGATTAGGAGAAGATCTGGATTTCTACGTTCTTCGATTTACGCATTACGGTCGTGAATTTCCAAAAAGCAACAATGCAAGCCCAGATGCCTTCATTCAACTGGCCTTGCAGCTTACATTTTACAAGTATGTTTGAACTTCATCAAAAAACAAATACTGTCTCTGTATTATATAGCTGCTGGGAAATAATAAAACTCCCTGAACGCCTTATAAGCATTAGCTTTAGTAAACAATTCATGATTGAAGTTAGTTTTCATAACATGAAAGTTCATGCTCATCGTTCTGAAATGCCGCTCATAGTTCTGAAATGCCCTAAATCCTTACTTATAATATAACGATTTTAAAGGGTAGCTACGTCACAGATCTGGGTTCGAATTTTGTTATTTTCTAACTTTTTGGTACTTGTACATGTTTTAACATGCTAAGCAATTCATTAAAATACACTAATTCTTGTCATGACTTGCTCTTTAGGGTTCATCGTAAATTAGTGTCTACCTACGAAAGTGCCGGAACCAGACGATTTCGTCTGGGAAGAGTGGACAACATCCGGGCATCAACACCGGAAGCCCTAAAATGGGTCCGTGCCATGTGTGGCGATGACGTAACTTCTGTAAGTATAAGATCTAATTCTAAGATTCACACGCAAATTTCAAATAAAAATTTAACGAGGTTCTTACCGCGCGATAATATGCTTAGCTTGCAGATCAGTTGTAGATTAATGATGTTAAAAACCACCTACGTAAGGAAATTCGAAATTGGCTTTCATCAAATCTAATTCAACTGAAACCAAAAAAATATTCGAAAAAGTTAATTAAATTTCTATTTCTGGAATACGTTAATACCTGCTTTTCATTAACTAAAAATGCAGTATATTTACATTTAATCAATGAAAGATAACCGTAAACCTTATTCAAGTCCGAAAATTATTTTTGCTGTTACCAACAGTATTTCGCTTACACATACATGTACATGTACTTGTATATGCATGCAGTATTTACAGCGTATAAGAAAATAGATTTGCAGGCTTTTCCGAAATGCATACTGTTCCTAACCTCGCATAAAAACCTTATGAATATAAATGGATTCATTTATAAAACTGCCGCATTTATGATATAAAAAGAGTCGTCTATATTTGCATTGCTGAAATTCACTTTTTATAAGTGCGTATGCGCATATTCAGATTCCCTAAGGTAAGGCAGCTATAAAATGCAAATAAAATACGATAAAATACAGCTTTCCACTTTTAAGCAGCCCACAAGCCAACCTGATTTGCTAGTTGAAAAATCTTTATCATGAGTCCGCCGTGTAAATTTCCTTCTAAAGAAATCCTGGGATTTAATCCCTTGTTATTCTTACGAAGTCATCTTTCATATTTCAATATTAATACCAAATGTTTGAGAAGTGTGTGCTTAAATATACAATATATTTATCTTGTTTATAATTTTCAGGACGCCCAAAAAATGGCATTATTTCGCGAAGCTATAGCCGTTCAAACAGAGATAATGACTTATGTAAGTATGATGTAATTAAATCAATGTTTGCGAGTAAGAACGAAGATAAGACCAACTGTTTTTATTATTTCAAGTGAACACATTTAAATGTTTTAATGTGCTGGTGTAATAAATAGATGAAACATTTCGAAACGTTTGATGCGTATTATGCGTATCTCAGCAGGTGCTTCCGGAATTATACAAGAAACGTTTCAGTCAATGCTGAAGGGTTTAATTAAATAAATAAAAACTCACGTAATTTAATTTTTTTACCAACCTTCTTTGTGAGTTTGGAGAAAATTTTGTTCAGTTATTTTTGCACAGAATACTTGCAAATAATTGTCTTTAGAGGAGTTTTGTAGCTCGCTTCACACGAATCTCTCAAGAACTCAAGATATGTAAAATAGCGTAATATTTAATTTGTTCACAGCCTACAAAAAACTAAATGTACTTGCATACATTAGCAATTCTAGTACGGTATTTGTAAGTATGTAGAAGCATTTGTTAATTCCAAAAATGGCTTAACCTCTACAACTATAATAAGGAATCGTTATATACTGTAAATTATTATTATTAGAATTACTATTATTATTATTTTCTAAAAACAAGCTAGATTTAAAGGGCAATAGTGCATAAAATAATCAATAGATAATTCGTTTTAAAATCGTTTAGGGGGTTGGTGACGCCTCCTTTATTGCTCCACTCTAACCAACCGACTGATCATGATCCACAAAATTAGTGGGACTACAAATAGCTTGTTCATACCCATCAAACGGTCACAGTTTGAATATTAATCACCGCCATTGAGATACGCTTACGATGTGTGACACAAGGTGGCACTCAAAGCTAGAATGCTGAAATTATCGATTTTTCGTTGCAAACCAAACAGCTTAGCACGAGACAAGATGTTAAGGACAAAAAAGTTTTGCCAACATACACTAAATTCTACTGCATATTCCGTCTTTCGCATTAGTATTACTTAATGTGATTCCACTTTTAACTTGCAGAATATTACTGGCAAAGGCATAGACTGCCACCTGATGGGCTTGAGGGAGTTAGCCGCCGACTTGGGACAGCCAACACCCGAAATATTTGCCGATGAATCCTACAAAACTTCTCTTCACTTCGCACTTTCAACAAGTCAGGTGCGCTCTAAAAATTATAATTTCACCTTGGTAGTGGCCTACAAATGCCGAAGTGAATTATAATAGCTGATACATTCATGTTAATTAATGAGGTCTTACGCTTACGTAGGCAAGGCTAAAAATTTAATTACTTGTAGATGTGAATACACATTGATTTAATGCAATACACACTTCACCTTAAAATCTTGACTAGCGAAACGTTTTACAGAGTTAACTAAACTTAGCATTCGCAATGATTTGACAAATCAGTACTGCTTGTCTGCAGAAAACATACTACAGAAAAAGCTTGACGAATAATGTAGCGTTTACATGTATTGGCTTCGTGTTACTTTGATATTAAATAAAGCATTCTTTAATTTTGCAGGTACCTACAATCACAAATTCATTCATGGGTTATGGGCCTGTAGTCCCCAATGGCTACGGCGCCAGTTACAATCCCCATGCCAACGACATAGTATTCTGCATATCTTCCTTTTTTAGTGACGACGATACCAACAGCGAATTATTTGCAATGAGCTTAGAAAGCACATTATTGCAAATGAAGGAATTAATTGAAAAGGGAAATGCATTGGAGCAACTGAACAAAAGTCCTCAAGAAAATGGTAAAACAAATTAATGTACGAAGCGATTGCCTCTTCGTAATGTTAAAAATTTGTATTCTGTTACCGATTAATCTAGACCAAGGTTTTTAAATCCATTGTTGTCGAACGCGCAGAACCGTAGTTGTGTACTTCCTTAGATATTTATGTTTCTTAACAATCCTTTTTGTTGAAAAGTGATCCAAAATCCACCTATTTCTAAGTTTATTTTCACACATCGTTGCCCATGACGATCTCTTCATTATTAAAGCTGTGCGAAATCGATTTAAATAATGCAAAAAAGCAATGCACACATTGTCCTTGGAAAGTATAATTTAACTAAATATTATGACAGTAAAATGCATGCATATGTTGTCCTGTGTTGAACTAGTCGTCCGAATTATAATTGTTTATTCCCACGTTATTCCATGTTAAACTTTCTTTGAATAATATTGCCGAAGGCAATAGCGGACGACCAGATCAACACCCGACAATGTTTACAAGTATTTTACAGTGATAATACTTAATTACACCCAGATTACACCAATTTTCTTTCGAAGTTCTTGCATTGTGGTTTTCGTTTCACGGCATGGTAAAAGTTTGAGACACTTTTCTATATGGTTTTGCCTTATAGTCATAATTTAAATATTTGAGAGAAACAGTGCAGCAACTTCCATCGCATTCCCCCCGTCCCCGAATTTTACATTTATTCGTAGTGGTACATGTAGTATGATTATTATTAGTATTTTAATTATTATTTCAAACAACTTTCTCACGGTCAATTCGGAATTTACAAACGGCCACACGTGGGAACGGTTACGAATACTATTACTACTAATGAAACTCTCACAACTAGTTAACCTCAAATGTTCTGCTCGATGTGAACTGTTAGTTTATCAGTTCTGGAGATCGCCTTATTCTATGCTTGATGCATTCAAAACAAATGCCTAGCTGCTGTAAACTCCTAACCGCAAGACATGTAGCGCCATCTACCGGCGACGTTTTACACTTTGCATGAGGTTAGTTTCACCGATGCACACAGCTGACGCTGTAATTCGCCAGCGCGCTAAAATTGAACATAATATTTCATGTGTGATTGAAATGTTTTGGACTTAATAAAACAAATATGTGCATGATGATGGCTCAGGGGACTCTAATGCATTACCTGGATGTTGGGGAATTTTAAAGCGAGGCCTTTATGCATAGTTTATATAAGCTTACTTATTAAAATTTAAGCCAATTTTTTTTTAAATGCAAGTTTTAGCCTTTATATTTTTTTAAATATTATAAATTCGTTTTGATTGATTCAATGATTAATTGAACCTCGAGTGTTTAAAAAAAACACGTCTCATTGTAACGAAGAAACATTACTTGGTTTTTTATTGGTTGGTTATTATTTATTAAAATGTAAAAATAATTTTATTAAGGTTAATAGTTTTACACAATATAAGAGTCGTGAAAGTGTATAGATTTATAGGCTAATCTAAATAAACACAAGCGTCGTACATACTAAATTGAAAAATTATTAAAACGAAATTTGATATTTGGCGTTGAATAATTGAGTCCTTCATGGTCCTTCATGATTAAGATGAATTCAAATTTTAAAGCTGGTCTTAAATCGAAGTTGTATATATTGTTGAAGTTTCTTTAATTATACGCTATATTATGAAATAATGCGTGAAGTCTATATTATATTTTAATTTGAATGTTAGTTAAGAGCGTAGATAATTTACAGCAGGCACTATTTGTTTATATGAAATATTTAATCAGGGAAACATTTCCCAGAATGTATTAGAGCGAATTTACCGTCTAGGAAAATTTTCATCTCGTATGTAAATATTGTACTACAAAAGAACAGATCCGCTATTCCGTTGTAATTAAGCATGATAATATATCATCAAATGAGCTTGAACAAACAAATTCTATTCTGTTTGATGTAAAATAATCCTCTATGTACGTAAATTAGAGTTGTAAATGTTAATATAATGTACTGCAGAACTACGGTATGTAGGGAACCCCGATCAAGTAATAAGCCATAATAGCAATTAAGGAAAATTACCTAGCAAACGTGTAATTAGGCAATACAAATTGTGTATAAATGTAGCCGTTCTCTCAATGTAATATTTCATGTTTATTTTAGCTACCATTCAGCGTTTTATTCACTCATATCCAAGCGTTGTAAAATAAATTCTTGTAATATTAGCTGCACATTTTAAATGTTGTTCTTAAATTAACTTGTCGCGTGTAACCAGTTCATGTGTGCTATTAAAGTATTGGTTAACACAATTAGCATGAGCTTTAATCTTCGCCATTGTTTTGTTTTACCAAAGACGTCGTTCAATAAAATTTGCCATATAGTAATATGATACGTAACATCAGCAGCATTTTTTTTTCCAATTTTTACATAAAAACATTGAAACCGTGTTATCCGTCTTTCTCTACGACTTAAAAAATTAGAAATATTTAGGGTATAAATATAATTATAATTATCCAAGGTTAATCAAATACAAATACATGTAGTGTTATCGTTTCATTTTGACGCCATTGTTATCGCTTACAAGATAAAAATAAACAAACGTTAAAACACTATCTTTTAGATGGCTATAGGGCACCCATAACTAAAATTGATGACTAAGGACAGCGATCAATATTTGTTAAAGTATAGAAACAAGTATAATGATATACCAACATTAATAAAATATAAATGAACATTCACAACATTTTCAATGGGGCACCATGCACATTTTATTGACAATTTTTGTTACATCAAACACTAAACGTTTCCATATGCATTTTATTTTGATTCTCGCATCTCTTGAACCATAAACTTTGTACATATGCCTTAAGGACCGAGTTCCCTTCGTGCAATAAAGTTGTCTGTCCGTCTGTATGTAAAAGTACGGCCTTAATACGTTCAATTATACAAATAACAGTTGTGTATTTTCCGGAAATAAAATTGCTAATGAACCACTTCATTAACATACACTAACTGTATTATTAATCGCACTTTAAAGACCAGTTAACTTTCAATGCGAATAAGATAAGTGCCATCAAGCAATATGTTCTTGGAATAAGATTTGAATTGGTCGTTCAAAACACGGAAAGCATTTTTTTTTTAATATCTACACAATGCTACCGTAAATTAACGTATATACATGCACATGTATTTTAAGTATGGATAGAATAAATATAAGTGAATTTTATTGTAAGATCGCAATACCATGCTTACTTCTTCACAAATCGCCAAATACGAGAGTGGACTGAAAAGTGACACACCATTTTTTGTGAAGGATGCCAAATGTCTTATTTTGGCACAAACTTGAGAATACTTTGTTTATAAGGTCGAATCTGGAACAAGCCACCCTTTGTAGCTGGCATCTGAGTTTAACGCACATCTGAAATCATGAAACCTTGCTGACTATGCAAATGTACTGTCATAATGATTAGACATAAGCGGCGTACAAATGTCTCCCTTGTACCCCTTTTCAATCTCAGAAATAAAGTTATTAATACTAATACAAAAAAAAAACAGTTTTCAGAGCATCTAAGCACGACCCATTTGACTTCTTCATCTAAATCGAAGCATTGACCACCCAAGATTATTTTAATGTACCAAACAGATGCATGCAAGTCTGATAGCATCGTATCAGGACTTTCTAGAATTGCCTGATCAATCGGTTGGAAACCGCTAAAATTCGGATGATGAAGAGAAATTGGTCATGAGCACTGTGGCTGTAACCAAATGAACAGACTTTATGATATAGGCTACTCAAATTGGTATCAAAGTCTCTTTTCGATCCGCCCTCGCTTATATTAGGAATGGCATTCGGACACACTAGTTTTTTACATAAAACAAATCTACACGTGGTAATTGCCGCATTGTTACATAAAGATTTGTTTCGTACAAGAGTTGTATCATAAAGATTATCCACTATCTTAATAGCGCCATTATGTGCCACTGCCGAGACTTACCAATTGCAGCGTGTTTAACAAGAAGGAAAAGAGTAAAATAACATGTTTTTTCAAATTCCTTAAATATTTTGCGTGCCAAATCACTGATTGAACAAACGGATCTAACGGAACTAACTGCAGGTAAATGTATTATACTAAATAAGAAGAATTTGTAAGTCATTAATGTCATGCGTGATAACAGAATACATGTACTTTAAATTAATGACTGCAGTTTATACAAGTAGCATAAACTATCGTTAATTAAAATTGAATGAAAAAATTGAAGCGCAAAGGATGCAAGAATCTTAAAAACAACAACCGTCCATAAATTGTAACTCAATATTTCAATTGAAAGCGAGAACTACATTGAACAGAATGAAATCTCCAATGTGTTCCATTTTTATTTCGTTTGTATTTGTGTATCTATTGCTCGTGTATCTATTACTAACTATAAAACAAAATCAATTACCTAAGATTTCCAAAACTTGTAATCATGAGAAAATGTACTGCGTAAGCAAGGTGTTTCGAGTACAACAAAAACCATTTGGCTATTAGGAATTTACTACCCTATGAGCCGATTGTTAATAAATAATCTAGTTTTTTTTAATAATTTACCATGATTTAATTTCAATAAGGAAATACTTAAGAGAATAATATTAGTCTTCTTTCTCATAAAACAAAATGCATAACGTCCCGAATCAATAGTTGTTACAAATTTTAAAATAAAACGTAACTTAGTATTATTAGAAAATACCTCTAGTTAAACTTGCTAGAAGCCTTATCCTATTTCTTTTGATTAGTAATATTGTTTATTAGACTTGATAAGTCTCTTGTTTTCTAACATTTGATAAGTTAGGCATGAAATAAATGAATGTATAGGGATACTGATTAATGTGACAAGCTTGTACAAGAACTTGTACAAGATTTATAGGTGTTATTTTATTATAATTGATGTACAATTTAATTTGTGTGTTGACATTTACAATTTGCAGCAATTAGCATCACAATAAATTTAAATGATAATTTTATTTCAAAAGCCCGAAACACCTTATAAATACATTTTATTACATTATATAGCACAAATGTAGTAGATACTGTAAATGGTACGTGGGCATTTTCACTGAAAAATCCAGAGAAATCGAAAATTAAATTCAGGTAATTATGCTTTGCAAATCCTTTTTTGAAATCAGATGCATGTTCAATTGGAGTACTCATAAATTATTGATCATATATCGATAATTCGATTATCTGCTTTCACATCAACTGAAGACATTGTCTTAATGTAAGCTATTTTACATTTAACTTGCTAATTCAATTACCATGGGTCATGTCAGCGCTCACCTGTCTGCAGTTTTTACCTTGGTGCAAAATAAGATTTCAAAAATAACAAACAACAATGTGTCGCTTCTAATCGATCATTGCCTTTTTCGTGATTTCCTAACTGATCCTTTGATTCATCTGAATTTTGAAACCTGGTGGAAGTTACAACCATACCACCTTAAACAAACAAACAATCACCGTTACGTCTGAAAACTAAATTAACGTTTTCCTAATTATATTAAGCCTAAATATACAATAACTAACGAGTATTTGCAAATAAACTAATTTTAATGGGCTGTGAACTAGCTTCTTTGCTTTATCTTCAGTCTTGGTTAAAAGCGTTTTTACGTTTAGCAGATATTTATCCAAAGACCTTTGAGACTGGCAATAAATTGCATGGGATTAAATTAATCAACAATTTAAAGTTCATCCAAGCGTAGAACAAGTAGGACGTTTGATTTTTCCGGTTAGTCCAAGTTTTATTAGTTTTATTGAATGCTATAAATACAATTATAACTCATCCCAATTTTGCCAAATAGTTTCAAGAATGACATTATTCATATAGCCATCATCGAAGCTTTTTAATCCTATTCTTTCGAGCTAATGATTTATAACGAATTAAATAATGATAAAATAAAATTGGGAGGGGCAGCATGCCTTCACAAGCATTAGGGGCATCGGGTGGCTGCTATACAATTTAAAACAACATTGCAAAACTAACCGTAGACTTCTCATCTAAGATGTTTACTTAGGGCCACATTTTAAGATCATAATAAACGCCATCATATAAAACTCTAAATATATATATTTGTCAATAGTCAACGCAACTGATAGAATATCTGCAGCTAATGCCTTAGTCAACGTATAAATATACGATAAATATTTTTACGAAACTTTTCTTCGATAAAATACGTACATATAGGCCTATAGAAGAACAACTTGACACGCTCTCGTCACACTAGAGAACTGGTTAAAATTTCAAATATATTAAAATGCGTATCTACAAATATATGATAAAACAGCAATTCATATGGGTCCTCAATTAAAAAGCAAACATTTGCCCTTGATAATATCATGGATACAGGTTTACTACGTCTAAATCCTCATTCGTTCATTCGTTTGATAAAGGTGTAGCAACAAAACGCACGCACATAAATTATCATACTGTATATTGTATATGAATAATTTCTTTTCCCAGGTGAGTACTTTTCGTGTGGCACATGCTATTATCCATCCAGTCATATACCAATGAAATTTGAAGCAATTTTTTTGAAAGCTGAACAATTTTAGCAAACGCGCAGAAAAAAAATATAGAATGACCTTGCCGATGCTTGCCGAAATCCTTACATTGTGTAAAGAACGCTAAATGGAAATGCGAATAGTGTTTTACTGACCACAGAATACAACAAACATGTCCTGTACATGTTACACTACCCATTTTAGCAACTGATTAAAACAATCCTTACCACCATGGCATCATGCATAGCTACATAAAGGATGTTTGAAAACTAAACAAATATCGCCTTATAACAGTGGTTCCCATTCTTGCTCGGTTCCTATGGTAGTTCTATTTCCTTCGATATTTTGTACCATCCCGATGCACGTACTTTGGAAACCACCAGCCTATAAGTTTAAATACCAAAACTGTGCAAATTGTGAATAAAATATAACTTTTTCCTGAATCTGCATATAGACGAGGTGATTAACAAAAAATGAAGAAATCCAAGGCAGGAAAAAAAATTGACGTTCGTAATAACTTTATCGACATGATGCTGGCCCAGATGCCAGATGGGAATGCGTGTTATCATCAGAAGCGAGGAAATGACGCGACGAAAACCTCGACGACATTGATTGATTTAAAGAATAACAGATGAATTTCTTAGAAAGATTTGAGGCAAACATTGGAAGCAAGATGGCCGCCCAGAACCGTGGGCTCCACCATGTTAACATAGTCTGATATCCAAGTCTGGGCATTCAGCGAGGGACAGATACATGTATCAGACGCGCTCACTGACCAGTTCAGCTGCTGGCGAAATTCTGGATGTGGGCGAGTCGGAACTGTCAAATTTCATGTAAATGGCTTTGGCCACCGGACTCTGAGCAGAATTCACCGCGCTCTGACTGAAATATCCCCCGACCTTTGGCTTAATGTGACGATTGTTCATTTCCATGTGAACAATTTTCATGAACTCAATTTGAGCTGCCAGCTTTTGTATTTCTTCCTACGCGTAGCCAAATGTAAAGAAAACAACATTAGCCATGATCAACGTTAATGAACATTCGGTGAAACGGACAATTCCACACGGTGCGAATGCCGTTAAGATTAACATGTACCAGAAATGCTGGTTTCTAAGACGATAATCCAATCAAATGAACATTCAAAGTTTTGCTTCATGCAGAAACTTTTATTTGCGCTTTCAGCACTCAAGTTTGAATTATTTGTCAGCATCACTGCATATCGCAAACTTAGCCTTTGCAATAAATCACAAAGATTAACGAAATCAAGAAAATAAGCACTGTTACATGCTAATTTGTTGCGCGTTGGATTTGTTATCTTACTTATTCCACACAGAAATAAATTGGAAGATAAACAAAAGCAATGCACTATGCAAGTCCAGAAAGTTGCACAGAACGTACAGTCATGCACATGTATGCGTTTTGCAATGACTACGCCAGAAGTATTTGCTACTATAACCTTGCATTTGTGTGAAATTTTTAATGAAGAATAGCTGTAGTTTCAAAACTTTGACGATTATTAGGAATCAACAACTGCACAAGTTACATAAAAGCAATATTATGCAAAGGAAATAAATACCAATTTCAAAAATTAGCAGTTTCAATACGCCCATACACAACGAAGTTATGCAAAGTAATGCAAGGCTGTTGTAAGGTGACATCAATCATTTTAAGAGAATCAGCACAAACGATAAATGCGAACGAAAATATTTCAGCAAGACTGCAACGTGCTGCCTTCTGTGGCGGTTACGAAACAGAACATAAAAAGTAATCAATGAATTGGTTAAGTGGAAAACGGAAACCTGCATCCTGGGCTCGTTACGTAAAAAGCAATGCATTACTAATAAGAAAAGAGCGTTGAAATAAGCTCTTCCATTAGCCATGCACAATCACGACGCTTACCAACAAACATGCTCATTTGCCATGCCTAAATCGCTGATAAACATGCTAGAACAAGTGATGCTACATCTTACCTTTAGTTCCTCGTTTTCCTGGTAGAGGTCAGTGGGTTCCTCGTGCACCAGACCAATGCCGTTCAACGAGAAAGACGCAGTAACCCCTCTTGCCCTGGCGCGGTTGTCGTAAACATCGCCTTGCCCTTTGATAACTCGATAAAACTGGAGATTAAATAAAAATGTTGCGTTAATTGCTGCACGAAAGCTTAATTGGTGGGTCGATAAAAGTGAGTGCACGTTGAAAATTTAACTCAATAAAACCAAACATTAGTTTACCACGGTCTTCCCCATTAATTTCACACATAAATCAGCTCGGGTGCGTGGTTCCCAAATAATTTTTTGTACTCACATATCTGAGGTGCATTATGTATAAAATAAATGCAAAATTTCCGTTCCAGTTTGTTGCAATATTGTTGCGGTGAGTACTAGCACATGCTAATTTGCAAATACGTTAATTACCTGCGCTATTTCAACATTTCAAATTAGAGCAAAAGCCACCGTTAATGAAATTAAAAACTAATTGTCGGCGGATGATGTTGTCTTGTCATCTAGAAATCAGTAACCTTTCCTTGCATGGGCATTTCCGTAAGAAAATATGTCTTACTCGTCCATTATTAAACAAAGCTAGGCAGTTAAAATTTCGATTTAAAAACATCAATTCTTAAAAAATGAATACAAAAGATAATTTTCCATAGACGGTGCATTATGCAATATCAGCTTCTGATTTTGTCACGCTAGCAACGATCCATTTAGCAGAAACATTCGTTGGCATTATCCTAAACACAATTTGCTATTTCAACACATGAGTGGCATTTACAAACACGAATTTCATTTACCTTTGGTCCAAAAACCAGTAAAATGGTGACGGTGGTGCTGAATTGCGTCCTAATGAATCCAAAGAGATATTTCAGATCAGGAGGCGCCATGGGAAATATCATCAAACTTTAAAGAATAATCGAACAAAATGTATCAGACTCGATAGTAAATCGTAAAGCAACGAAATATTGAATGGCAATCATAAATTGTAACTTACTGAATGGACACCATCACCACATTGACCAGCGTAATACTATAAATGGCGTAACTGATGTGTTTAGCTTCATTGAAAAAGGATTCGGCATTGCGTACTGTGTAGCAGACTCGAATTCCCCACAGTAAAAACAAAATTTCTCCTGCAAGAAGAAAAATTAATCAGCAACGATGATCATCTTGAAAACGGTCAAAATTTTTCCGAGCATTTCTGCTTTCAATCCTAATGCAATCGGAAAATGCCACAGAAGAATTCAATCAATTTTAGATTTTTTAATGAAAATGTATTAAAAATGGATTTTAAGATATGAAATTCCAAACAATTGTTAGCAACATTATAATCATTTTATCTCATTTCCTGCGCTCAAAGAGATCCAGTTAAAGTCAAGCTAATAGACAATGTCATTATTTTACAAAACCCATGGTGAAATTAAAGGATTTTCAAACAAAACAAAGCATGTTGGGATCGTAAACTGGCAAACTTCCAGAGCGAAAATAATGGTGAATAATGGTGCTCAACGGCAATACTGGGAGCTGATTCCAAAATTGAATATGGAACGCAGTTTCATTAATATTACAAGCAATGTTTTAATAATTAATATTAATGGTAGAGTTATCACCCTCACGTCATATCGCCAAATAATGGTCACTCGACATTCAACCAAAGGCCCTTGAAGACTCGTTAATCAATCGATGATAACATTTACGCGACACAAATTTGCAGCAAATTTAATTACTGCTTCACACAAAATTGCTGTGAGCATAGCTGATAAATATTCATAACAGCTCTTCATTGCATGATGATTACTAGTAAAAATCCAACCACCGGTCTCATTTAATCAGCATTACACTACCTTCTGTTCACCTCTTGTTTCATGTTGCAGAAATACATATTTTACATTTTGAAAGATATAACTAAATATAAGGAAATGCGTAGAGACCTTTATCATGTCTCAAGACTTGACAATTTTTAATAAAGTATGCAAGTTTAGCGAAAAAATTTTTTAAAAGTCTAAAATGGTGAAAAGAGGTTGAAACATTTTAAACGATCTAACAATGTTAGCCGTCAAAACTCAAATCGTTTATCATTCATAACTTACATTATATCTGACATTTTCTATGCGGTTAAATCATAGCCGTGTTCTGCACACAGATACAACCTTTTTAAACATTTTATTTAAAAATTGCAGTTACCTATAGCTAAACTATGATCCCACCAATCGTAAGTACATTGTTTTAATTTCAATCCGTTGTAATCCAAAATGTAAATGCTGTGTGGAGGCGATGACACGGTCCAAGTACTCAAGTAGATCACCATGACGAGCAAGATGGGAAACAACCACTGCAGCAATTGCTTATCTGTTAGCTTGATTTTGTGTGCAGATTTCACCCGATACGTTAACGACACCCTTCAAAGAGAAATCAGAAAATAAAAATATGGCTGCCAGCTAGATTGAGTGTAGCTTGACAAATATCTAAAGTGTTAGATTAAATAAGAAATGCGATTGCCTATTGCCAAATGTACATGCATACACGTACTTATTGATTGTGTACTGAATTTAGATTTTTTATAAAGCTTGCCATCCTTGAATTTAATTGGGAGTTCAAAATGTCCACAAACAAGAACGTTTAAACGTATCTAGTTGAGTCTAATTTTAAGATTTATTTAAGCAAATGTTAATTTTAAGAAATGATACACCAAACGAATGTTTAAACTTAAGGAATTTGGACATTATAGGGAGAAATTCCAGGTTAGTTACCAATTTCTGTTTTTGCAAATTACAGTAACAAAGGACTTATCACTCATATTCAACGGTGCAATAACATACAGGACATCCCCAAAGTATTCACCCTGGCAACTGGTTTAACACATTCATTGAGGATTCATATGGAATAATGTTATATGAACAACACATCTGAAGAGTAATTGGTTTTCACTTGGTTGTTTCACTGCTTTAAAATAAGGGAGGCTTAACATGTTTGTCCCATTATCCTTTGATAGCCTATTATAAGCCTGGGGACCTCATCTCAAAATAATATACATATGATCACAACGAAACCAATTATATTGAAATATACACTGAAGTTACCAAATAATAAAATAAATGTATGCAATAATAAGATATGCTTATATTCATTGACAAATTTAATAAGATATTTAATTTCAAATATGGAGGTTATTCTCATCATGTTTCTCATCCATGTTTGTGGACCCCTGCGCTTTAGTGAACGAATTTTGTATATTTAGAAATCGACTAATTCGTTAAAAAACGTGACAGCTTATATTTCCACCATACATACATGTATGCAATTAGAAACGATTAAATATCTACATTAGTACTCACCTCCATGTTTTCAACAACAGTGCACTGTACGTAATGCAAAACCCTAGATGCCGGGTCCATTTGGTGGCAATGCAGCTATACATATCTAATACTGGAAATATAGTAGCCATCTGGCAACAGAATTACAACCAAGATTAGTGAGGCTCCCCATTTTCCGCGTTCATTTCTACATGCACACATAAATTATCAATTACCTCCATATACATAATTACACAGCCACCGAGAGTTATGCACAAAAATACAGGACTGGTCACTTTAATGACCTGCACATAATTATTTATTAATGCAAAACCGTATTATTAGCACTAAATCGAAGTATATGTTGAAGCAGCCTCATTAAAACATTGTTCTTATCAACCCATGGAGACAATTACTTACCTTTAATTTTCGATAATTATACACGTAGCACATGAGTAGAATGGTTAATAAAATGCAAATAACGGATATCGTCAAAAGAGAAATTCTGCGAATGACAAGTTGAATAAATAATTAGCTGGATGAGGGTAACTAGAGGGGTTGTGCTACGCAAAAATATTTGCAATAATAAAGCGCTCACCTAAACGGCCAATTATAATCTGACAAACAAGGAGAACCATCCCTGCAGGTATCACAGCCAGCGGCGCATTGTTTGCAAACGTACACCAAGGAATATGTAGTCCTGTTAATGAAAAAGAGCATAACTGCGTGACGTTTCTAATGTTTTTATAATAATATGTAGGCCTATTGTTACAAATGAAGCGTATATCATCTTCAGGACATAGTTTGAGATATCGATTCCACATTATGCGATGATGGCATAGAAAGTGATTGGTCACATTTCTTGTGAAATATGCAATCTGTTTCCGGTCTGTATAGCCATGAATGCTTAAGCCTATAATGAATTTCGTATGCCTAGGCACTGTCCATACTGTGTATCAGACATTCATCATCTCTTGTTTGATTTTCTATCCTGCGTAATTTATGTTTTCTAAATTAATTTGCAGAGCAGCCCAAAACCAGCTAATCAAGACAATTCAGTTAGTTTTCGATTAACAGCCGTTTCGGTTATCCTATAGATGCAGTATTTGAACTAAACCAATGCAGACGTGAGATAAGCAAATTGCAGTTGGTTTGTTCAAATATGCAAAATCAATGATAGGAGACTGAATATATCCACGCATGCTCCATGCAAGCCGTACAAAGGTTGCATATACATTTATGTAAGAAGACACTGTGAATATTACTTTCTACAAGCAATCGTGAAAGCATTACCAATTCTGGTGAATAAAATAAGATATTAACCATTATCATCTATTTTCTTCTCGTGAACGAGAACATCTGCATGGCAAATGACACAGACTAAGACTTATTTAGACCACGATATCCAATAAGCATGCACCTCATCAATATCTCATAAGAAAATGCCATACATATATTATTAACTGGACCTGCATTTATGATTCACAAAAAAATGATAGGTAGGACAAGAATTGTGACATTCATTGTATGGGGGACTATGATTACAAGTATTTAAAACTTTTACTATATAGGATATTTAAAAAATGTTAATGCATGAAATTTTATTTTTGAAAGATTTTTTGTAGCTAAATTGAATTCAATATATTAGATTCTCATAAAACATCATTACGCACATCACTACTTGTATCTGACCATGCCCATATCAATTATGGCGTTATCATTTTAAGTATACAAAAGATTGAGAATAAAGGTTAAGTTAAAAATAATATATCCATCGAATTTTTTAAATAATTTATATTTTACTTTAGTGAGATGTAGATTAAAAATGACAATTAAATTCTAACGTCATTAAGATTAATGCTTTTGCGTGTATTCAGAGTATTTCAGTTACACTAGCATCTGACAGTTTTCACAACAATATTATAAGTAACAATAGTCGAAATTAGATACGCCATTCGTTTAAGGAAGTTGTTTTTTGTTTGAGATATCGAAATACACATCAATTTCCATATTATTTGTTTGGATTCATTTACCTTAACGTTTTATCGTTCCAGGCGATTTCAACGGCCGTTCCGTTGAACACTGGATTTTGAGTGGTGGAGTAATAGCCATCCTTACACCTGCACATATAAGAACCACTGCTCCATCCGTTCCCAGGAGTGAAGATGCACTTAAAATAAATGGAAGAATTCAGCACTACACGCGATAGACATACTGTTGAGATTAACAAGCACGTTTCTTTATTCGGCATTTGTCTGGTCGGTGGAAAAAGGCCATTCGATCACAAAAGAATCTCCCTTTATGGAAGAGCACTTTATTTTGACGATTCAATTGTGAATAAAGCGGCGTGAACAATATATTTTTGCCATTCCTCCTACCTTGCTTGTATTGCGATCACATTTGTGAGTTCCGCGAAATGAAACAATTTGTGACAACGGGATTTCAGCGTAGCTGTCCGACCTGTCAAGTTCATCAGTTTCTTCACCTCTTTGGACTTCAGCAAACCTCACATCACATTGATTGATATCGAGATGTGACACATCGATGTCAATGTAGAACATCCCAATAGGCAAACTGCTTAATAAACATTAATCATGAGCTTTATTTAAGAAAGCATGCATACCACTCGTATAGGCTTGCATACAACATCTATACATGTATGTGCAAGGTCGTTATACTAATTCTTTACTAACAGGCTTGGAGAAAATTCTATTTATTTTTCACATGAATAAGCCTTTCACTTTACAATCAATAATTTTAAACACGCAAGATACCAACATGTTTTTAAGGTACCATTAGATAACGAAATGAGCTTCTTGTTACCAATCGTCGTATACTTTCATACAGGCAGATGCCATTTTAACGCAATAAAAATAATTTAAAGAAGAACTTAAGATAACTAGCAATCACTCGAAAAACTAACGTTAACTTCCAGTTTAAACTTGAGAAATACAACATGCTAACTTCAACTCAATTGCTTGGGTTGAATTTTATTAAATTATTTTAGCAAACTGATTAAGAACGAAAGATTGTTTAAAGTGGGAAATTAAAAGTTTAAAGCAGATATTAACTTTGGCATTTCGATTTTAAATTAAGCGGTTAGTTGATGCAAACGTTAATGGTGATAACAAGAATTATTTACGAAAATTAGCGCCTGCGCATTATACAAACAAGTGTGCCTTTGCAAAGGATTTCTATGGACACCAAGTTAGAATAAGCGCTCAGGTTTGTTAGAAAAAAATTGCAAATTGCGCATTCCTAATGTAGTTTAAAATATTGCTATGCCAACCGGATAATGCAGAATTTATGAAATGGTGAAGGAATGCATGTAGCAAACGTGCAATGGATGATGATTTAAATTACCTTGAATTCCTTGCTTCTAACGACACACTGTAGGTAACGACCCAACGCTTGTATTTACACGAGTAGTACGGCAGAGTCCAATTTCCTAAAGATGAATTTTTACTGCTGACGTAATAGTTGTTCATCATATGATGGTTTTCTCGTGGTCTAACTGTATTTTCTCCGTCTAAATACGAGCTATTCCGAACACTTTCGTTTACCGTCGATTCGTTACCGATCCGAGTGGCCGAATAATGAACTGAGTACTTGGCCCCACTCTCGTTGAACAGGGTGAAAATCATTTCGCTTCCATGGATAAGTTCAATGTCCGAGTAAGCGACGATGTTTTTGAGAAAACTAGGAATGTAATCTGCAGAAAAAAAAAAGTTAAAATAAAGTATGCATTCTGTTTCTTTTTGATATAGTTTAAACATTGCGTGCACAATTTAGCTAATAAATGTACAGCGGCCTTCTCAATAAATGGAACAAAATTCTCAAATAATAGCATGCTAAATAATGCTGGACAAATGCCAAATGAATTAATATCTTAGTATTCAAGTAAGAAAAATATCATATGGTATAATTTCTACTGTGTAGTGTCTCATATCCGCTTTTATCTATACATCTTCACAACAATAACCATAATAACCAGTCTACAAGCATGTTGTGGTGAAAAAATCAGGAGGAAAAACAACTAAAATTTTGTAACGCAGAAACAAACAAACATTTTTAAAAGAAAAATAGGAACAATGGGAACATGGTAAGATAATTATTAATCAGAGTATACACGAAGTAAAGCTAACTACAAAAGTCCTGTATTAATTTGTTCAATAAAACTTTAAATATTTTTCAAAATTGTTGTGAATGTTTATTTGGACATTCTGCGAAGAATTACACCTAGGATGTTATTAACAGTGGCAAAATAAACACAAAAACGTCAAACATTCAGGAGGTTATTAAATTTGTATGGGTCAAATTTAGATGTGTTGTATGTTACTATCGGAAATCTTTCACATAGCAAAAACATAAGCAGCACATCGAAAGCAACACAACATCAAGTTATTCGATCAATTGAACGTTATATGCAATCAACGTCCCCAGCAGCTGCTATTATTGTGGAGTTAATGCAGACGCACTGTTGATTATGAGTATATGGGACAATTTGAAGACACCAAAGATCAGAGTGGTCATTCCTATAGATCGTTAACACGCGACATCACATGGCTATGCTAGCGTTCACTAGTCGGGGATAAGAATTTCCTAATTTTTATTCAATATGTTCTGAATAAAGTTCGTTAACATTAACTGGTGTATTTTTAAA
This sequence comes from Rossiulus vilnensis, assembly GCA_034700785.1. Classification (NCBI taxonomy): domain Eukaryota; kingdom Metazoa; phylum Arthropoda; class Diplopoda; order Julida; family Julidae; genus Rossiulus; species Rossiulus vilnensis. The sequence continues at coordinate 10,651 of JAQIXS010001087.1, read as the reverse complement.
TGCGCAATGCGAAATAGAGTTTATGTTTTTGAGAAAAGTGTTTTGAGTTAGAGGTTCCTAACTTACAAAGATTCTTTGTCCAGTCGTTAAGTTCATGCTTACATGAATAATAAAAGCGTAAAACTGCAGTAAAATTTGAGCAAAGAATTACCATATGATAAGTAAGAGGTGAAATCTATGTCGCCTCTTACTTACCTCCTTCACCTCTACTCGTTGGTCACCTAATTTATTGCTAAATGGAATTTCAAAAAGATAGTGCTTTCCGTTAAAATGCATTCGAGAGTCTAATGGTTTGCAAACTAAGGACCAATAGTATACGGATCCGAATGGACTCGCAGTTCTTTTAAGTTCAATTTCAAGAATACCCAATAATCGAAATCGAATATGCTGCCATTCCACTACGCAAAAGAAATTGACAACGTCAGTCAATGTGCTGGCAAACTAGAGACGCTCGCATGTGGTGTAGTTAAATACTCTTTAAGTTTTAATATCCTAGGACATCAATACCATTTGTAAAGCTTGCTTTTTCGGCACTTTTTGATAACCGACAAACATCTCTCTGAAGACTATATTTAGGCAATTGCTTCGGGCGGAACCATCAAACAATCGCACAAACGAGTTTTCAAACGAAATGCTCTCTTAAATGTTTTCCACAACTGTTCGTTTACATAGCGTTGTTTTTTGATCGCTCAACTTCCTGCCATTGATTTGCCTGCAGGAAAACTAACCGCCTTCGAAATTCAATATTTCTTGTTTAGTTATGAGAAATACACCAATCCTGAGATAGCTTTTCCATGTTATTTAAGCCACACTTTCTGTTGGCTAAGATCAAAGTGTTCTAGAATGTGTGCCTCTCCCAAGGCTAAAACCAGAATTACGTCGTTGCCTAGATAAATAGACAGTTTTACACGAGGTCTAGTGACAATAACAGATAACGGAGTATTTTTTTGAGAATAGTGGCTAATTATAGAAGAAACTGGTCCAAGTACCTACAATTTTTAATATTTTGAGAGTAAAATTATAAGTTTCTTAAACTTTTATTCCTTCATTGGAAATACAGTAGTTTACTTATTCGCCGATATTTAATAAGTTCACTTGCATTATTCACAATTGTAAGTTAATGTGTGTGTTTTTTACAAACTTAACAAAATGGTTATGTAGTTATTTTATGCAGCTAAGTTATTTATTATAGTCAGCAACTCGCTACCCGTGGATGAGGAATCAAGCATTGCAGGGAGTGACGGCTGGAACTACATATAGGCCTATGATACAATTTATAATTATTGTCAGCATGGTAGCATTATAAAGCATTTCTAACCATTCTAAACATATATGTACATGCATCTATATACTATGCTTTTTTGGGAATACGTGTCTGGGGCTTTACCACAGATTTTGTTTTGAGGCTAAGACGAATTTAAACGACTGGAGCAAATTATCTAACAAACAATAGGGATGAGACGAGCAAGTAAGTGTCCAGAGCCAATACCGAGAACCGTTACTGATACATGTATGTATCTTTAAAAGCATTCATTCCGAATACATGTAGATCAATTGTTCAGATGGTAGCAAATATTTAGCAAAAAACAAAGGTCAAATACAGTATGTACTGTTTTCATTATTTCTTTGATTAATTCGTTGATTAATTGACTCTTTGATTAATTCGTTAAGCATAGACCTATGGTCGACTCCAATTATATTTTCTCTGAGATTTCGAAAAGTGGTCATCGCCACTTTTTTCAAATTGTACAGGAGAAGCAAAAAGCTTTCATTTATTTTCATCAACTCCCCTCGCCGCCTCCTTCCCCATTACCCCCTTTCTCCTTCCTTCGCATGCCTGGTCTGATTTGGAAAAACGCTTTTTAATCGAAAAAAAATGCATTCTAGTAATTTAATTTTCAAGCATCCTATTCAGACTGAATAATATTATAACCGCAGTTAATAGAAAACACAGAATTCTCCGTTTTTTCCGTTTTGTAGCACTTTCACCCGGTTTGAAATCCGCTATTTCCATATTAAACTTACACTCTGTACGTCCACCCTCCTGGAGGCTGGAACCCCTTTCATGTCCAGTAGTATGCGTTTGTCTCAATCCACCTTCTCGTTCCAAAAGGGAAGCAAGGTGGAAAATTACAATGGAAAGAGGCGACTGAAGAGAGCCAGTCAGCAAGATGACTCGTTTTCCAAATGAACACTTGAGTCTGTTGAGTGTAACCCTATCTAGAAATGCTTTAAATGATGTAAAATGGCTAGTTTTCATTTGAAATAGCTGAGTTTACCCTCATCTATCACAAACATAAATAAAGCGAACTAGTGAACCAGTCGTGTGTACCACACGAATTAAAATTTGGAAAAAAATATGGATGGTGCTTTAAATATCCAAGTGCCTTGCAGCAATGGAGGATGCCTAATCGGAAATTGACCATTTGATGTCCGGTGAAAATCGGCCCAATAATAAACTTATTGACGTCATCCTTTGGCCTCTTTATATATATATAAGAAATATACCTGAGATATTTCTCAGGTATATTTCTTAGCAAGAACTTCTCTTTCCATTCTAACCATTCAACTTACAATTTGCTACCTGTAGTGACACAGTAATTTAGATTATCCGGGGACGCTAATAAATAAACATTGTGATAAATCAAAAACATCTAAATGAAAACATACGTTATATGAATCGGCGGATATCTCTAAGCAAATATTAGAATGTTTCTATTAACATAAAAAATAGGAAAATATCCTGACATATGACGTGTTTATTACTAACAAGTAGTAAAATATGTACTTACGCATGGCTTTGTTAGTTCCATAATCCATGACCACGCGGCTGACTAAATCTGCCTTCTGCCTGATCAGGTCAAATCGTTGTATCCTAAGAGGTACAGGGACTACTTGTAAATGGTCTAATGATGAGCAGCGTTGATTGCTTGCAGGTTCTTGAACGATAGAATTTAATACTTCGTCGAAATCCGTGACATTATTGCTGAGCTACAAATAAAAAATCATATTAGCAAGAGGAAATTTTCGATTGGGAAATAAGATGCCTAATTGTGTTGTCGTATGATTTTTATACTATAAAACCTGTAAATGTGATTCATTTGTTCACGAGAACTGTACAGTGGGCTGCACGTGTCCTATTTAATTGAGTAAAACGTTTGATGCCAGCAATAAACGATTTACAAATATAATAAATACTGAGTTGATCTGCAACTGTATATTCAGCTAAGGCGACAAAGTTGTAGTGGTATAAAGTAAAGAAAATCTCCAAAAGCAAGTGAAAATATTTATCTAGCATATTTCATTTTTAAAATCCCATGCGAAAGAAGTCAGCATTGCCCGAAACACAAAGTATCCTTAATAATTAAGAAGAACGTATAGAAACTACTTCATCCTATCTAAACATTTCTTTATTACATGGAAAAGAAGGAGATGATGTTTTTACAAGGCTAAAGCTTAATGCGCTAAGGAGATTAGCAGAATTAATGTCATAAAAGAACATGACGAAAGCATTAATTCCGGAAAAATAATTGAAAACATCGCATTGCCTAGACTGAAGCAAAGGAAAATTCCGATTGCATTTCTGCCTATTAGTTCCCTTCTTTCACAACCAAGCTTATGCAAAAATTACTTCAAATTATAAGTGCAATTTAATAGCTAATCTACTATTTTTAAAGAGCTTCCACGAAACCAATTAGTACGTTCTTAACGAAATACGATTTCTTCATTAAATAAATGATAATTCTGATACGTTTTTTTAATACTGAATAGGTTAGAAAATGTACCATAATAGAAAGTGCGCTTACCTGCATGAAGGCAGTTTTGGAAACTAGTTTACTGGTATTAGCAAAAGAGCATGTGCAGAACAATAAGGCCATAACCACAATAGAGGTGCGAACATGGTCCAGTGAGACGATCATCTCAGATATGGAAGAATCTGCAAGCACGAAATATGTCGTCTTTCAAATACGATACGATTTCTTGCCGGCTTCAAGTATTTGGTTAGGCGCTTCATAGTAACGAATATCAACGGCATAATCGAGGATTTAGGCGCGAAAATGATCATTGTCACTGAAAAGCGAGAACCACGCTCGACAAAATGCGAAAATAATCTGTTGGAGGAAATCTGAAAATCGATAAACTCTATTACAAACTGGAGAGTAAACAGAGAACTCCTTTGGTTTGTGGCTATGACGGAAAGGGTTTAATCTAGGGTATGTTTCCAGGCGTTCAAACCGGACCACTTAAACTAAGCAAGGAGCGATTCAAGTCTATGAACCTGATGAAAATTGGGCATGCTAAGCCATGCGTAAATCGCAACTTTCCTTCGTCTATCGATGCACGCTACTGGACTTGGGTTCAATTTGTTTACTAATACGGGTCGGGAGACACCCTGAAAGTAGTTGCTATGCAGTATTCAATTGTAATGCCTGTTTGCTTGGTAGCCAGGGGCGATACGTGTTCCGTACACGCACATCGAAACTGGGGAATAATAAGAGATAGAAGAGCAAGGTTTGACTTCTGACAAGTTCATTTTTGTGGATTTTCTAAAAAAAACTGCATTATGATAACACATGTAAGTATTAGTTGCTTAAAATGCGTACTTTCTTTATTAGTCTTATTTCGAGGATAGGTTCTAATTATATTTTTCAGGTAGAAATAGATTTGAAAATTGTCTGCAGCAGATCATAAACCTGTACCATTAGTCCTGAGCATTTTGTATTCATTCAAATATTTTAAATTCAATAATTAATTAGCAAGTTATCTCCAGGAAACGTAAGATGAAAACTAATATAATGTATGGTTTGTTTGTTCTAGCTTGACACAAATTCTTAAACCCTCACCTCTAGGTTCTGACACTCAGATCAGTATGAACGCAGAATATCAAAACGTCACATGGAAAACCCCATTCAAGGTCTTTGCGTATGGCCAGTAATTGTCATCCTATTTCTTCTCAGAAGCATTATTACACAGTGCTATCCTATTCCTCATTGAAGGTCACGCGTGTTTGCATACAACCGTTCATGGAAACTACTGTAGTTGTCGTCAACTGTCGTCTGCTATTTATTGCGACGTTGCATGCTTGCGGCTTGACAGCAGTAATACGTCGACGCAACGAGTGAAGGGACTAATTTTAACCAGAGATGGATTGCACTAGATTCCACGTTTTAATTGTGAAGCTTTCGGGGATTTTCGATTTTAGAGCACTGTCATGTTGTTTGCGGTCTTCTTGTTAAGCGAAGTACACTGCAATCCGATTATTAACAATGATAATGAGAACTGTCCTCGTGAAATAATGATAAATGCTGTGTCTGGCTGAGGATCACCGTGCGCCTCTGGCGTAATCCTATCCCATGAGATTCAAGTGATGATGGTGCAAAAAACGGCCGTAATTGCAAAAGAACAACTTCACGCTATTTTATCTGAAGCATGGTACAGAATTTAAAAAATATTCGCACAAAAATAGTGCCATTTCATAGAATCTAGCCATTATATAGGATATGTCAGCTTTAGCTTCAACTATAGCAGAGAACGATAGTGATAATCAGCCCAAATAGAGAACATGTACATGTATACGCTCGTCAGTAATAATGCGTTTTGAGATTAACTTGAAATCTCAACAGTATGATACGTATGTTTTAGAACCGTTCTCAAATTCTTAACCATGTGCATAATCTTGACTCTAGAAGATGATAATAATAATACGGATAAATACGTTAAAAACTAGGTACAAACACACTCGAAATCTTAGGCAAGCCAGATCTAATATATATAGTACACCCGAAATCAAGGTCGATTTAATGAATTTATAACTGAAGTAAAATAACATGAATGCAGCTGTTTATCTAAGTATTGGGTTACATTTTAATCTGCTCCTGAACAAAAACAGAATATACGGTCTCGTTTTATACCCCTAAATGCTTAACATTAGGATATTTAGAATATCAAAATATCCTTTAGAATATCAAATTATTTTGAGCACATTTTAGTCCCTTAATTCCTACTTGCACATAACCCAGCATTTACACGCCTTGTCATTTCGTTGGAAAATAGTTTTCCTTAAATACAAGATTAAGTAGGATTTAGCGACCCAATTTCAGATGGTACATCAGCTGGAATTTTATTCAACAGTGTGCTCATGATGCAAATAATTCACTTTTTTTGTGCCAAATTCTATGATTTTAATCATTTTTGACATGATTTTAACAGCCTGAATTTCAGAATATGGTACGATGGTTCCATTAGGTTCATTTCTGCTTAGACTACGACAAAAATTGAGCGTTGTCATGAGTTTTAGGTTAGATAACGCGTGATTTATGTCTTGTACATGAATGGCCATATCAGACGTAAGGCGCAACTATCTCCACAAATTTCGTCTCTAGACAAAGTCCCTCGTTTTATGAATAGGATTGAAGAGATTGGATGACGGTAACCTTAAGTCTACAATTTATCATGTTTTTAAAAAAAAATTAAGACAGACGAAAATTGTGCTATGTAAGTTATTCAAAAATTTGAAGAAAGATGCTGAAAATTTGGACAAAATCTAATTATTCCATTAAGTCGATTCCCTAATTAGCTAATTAGCATATAATTGAGTACATCTTTGTTCAGAAATAAGCTTTGCCATTACATTTCAAAGCATGTCATAAGAACCCTTCTTATGCCATTGTGTTTTCCGAAAAACAATTAACACTAACCAATACATTAGCCTTTAGAATCTTTATCTAAGATATAACTTCTATGATATTATTCTACTATTAATGTCTGTTCAATTAATAGGGTTTTGGTGGAGAAATTACATCAATTACTTATAGACAGGTGTATATATATAGATTAATATTTAAAGCGATAATTTAGAGCCAAAATTGCGGCGTGGACTCTACTGGCAGTCTGGTGAAACTCGTAGAACAATTATCAGAATAATGTGTTTTAATGCAAAACTTAAATAGGTAATGATAGCAATGATGTGGTTGCTGACTATTAATCCGCCCCTGTTGAAGGATGATTTTATTTTCTGAACTGGCTACATGTGTTTCCAAACAGTCCTTGGACTCAGGTTAAGAACCCTAAATTAATGGGTATGATACAGGAAATGCGCATGTTACTCCCCCCACCTCTAAATCAATTTTATGGTGATGATTGACCGAGAATAAGGAACTGTTTAGTCGACTCTATATACTAATAAAAATTTCAATAGAAAAACAGGCAATGTTTTTTCGCACATTAGGAATTCTACAATATATTGCGCTGCACTGATCAGAACGTGTGCAATTCAACGCGATAAAAAAATCTTTTCATCTTCAGATACTACTTTGAAACTGCTAATCTCAAACCAGTGGCTTCTTTGCCACAGAAGATAGCTATAACTTAATTTCATTTGTCTGCAATATTTGTATTTCAAATGAATATTGTAGTAATTAAAAAGAGAACGGTTAAAGGTATACATACTTCCAACAATTAAGTCAATATAAGTCAATATTCAGGCAGTATCACGTATTTCTATTTTAATATTCCAAAATGAAATAAAATTCTCATGGTTATTATCAATGCTTGATTCAATCTACTGTTGCTAAACAACAGGTTGGAACAAAATTAAGGTCAACGAATATAAGTTGAATTGCTAATTTGTTGAAACAAATTAATCTATAAAATATCTGTAAAGATGAATGGAGTCAGTACACTGTACCTCAGTTTGTGAAACATTCGCCTCGAATCAAAAGTAATCATTTACAATTCGTTAAGTCGAGGTTTATAAAATCGAATTATGGTTCAGCCATAATCAATCTAGGTTCTTTGGATCAATAATAAGTTACTTACTTTAAGCTTAGAAAATATTTCGAACATTTCCAGAACAATTCGAATTGTGAAAAAGGCGGGAGGGATAATTAAAACATCCTAATAGTACCTGATAGTACATCCTAGAATGTATTACTCTCAAACCAAGTATATACGTACAGGTACTGCGCCGTTTTATTGCCGCATAGATTTGTAATGCTAATACTAGAAGTAGCCTATATAGACAAGCTATTCAGTTTAAGTAAATTCAGCGCAGAAAACGCTTATTGACATAATTGACACGCACTGTTTTCCTCAAATAAGGTTTTAGGTATTTTATGGTTAATGCTACACGATATAGCTAAATGCTAGAGATATACAAGTAATGAAGACTGAATAAGGATAACCAAACGGTCGAAACACTAAGTGTAATAGTACATTTATCGAAAGTACAACTAAATGTACATTTAGTTTTCAGGTAGCTGCACTTTTAACTATTTTATAAAATACATTTGAAACGAGTAATACGAGTAATTTTCGTGTATTTTTTGAGATTTTTCCCTTCATAATTACATTGCGTTATTTCCGACAGTAGAACCTCAGGAATCCTAACGATTAATTTCGTTTAATTTCCAACACGTTCTGGAGGGTGCCTTGTCATATAGTGCATCTTTTTCTGTTATGGCAACAAATGTAATACATTATACATGTATTAGTTTCCACTAAGAACAATAGAATTAAAGTTACGACATGTTACACTAATCAAAATCCCGGTTAATCCACAACCCATGTAATATTAAAATAATATCGGCAATATTGGAAACCTCTCCGATATCAAGGTCACATGCTGATATAGTGCAGTTGCTTTATATGCGATTATGCCCTACAGAAAACAGTATATGAATGCCACTGAACATTTAAACCGAAACTGGAACCATTACGAGCTGCAAAATATTTACGAGAATCCAATTATTGGGCATAATACCAAAGGAGAGACACAAATAGATCCCACTATCCAACATGAGTATAGTTAGCGCCTACAAAACATCATGCAGTCTACCCTTATCAATTTCCCGTTTCATAAACTGTTCATAAAGTGTTGTGCATTACATGGATTATTTTAAACAAGACAATTTATAATATACATTTACGAAAAAAATATATATAAGGGCGAGCAGCATAACATAGAATAAACCAAAGATTTGATGTTTATGTTAGAAAATATCCTAAATGTCCTAAACCGTTATTCTGTGTTTAGCCAGCATCTTACATCATCTTAAACTAGTCATCTTGTCATATTTTGAGGTGAAAATAGAAGAAAACTATTGAAAAAAAATTCAAAATCATAATTGTCCAGGGTTTTATATCTGAATTCTGGATTAAATCAAATGTAAAAAATGAAATAACAAATTTCTAATATCTGTCTTAAAAAATAGTGTAATTTCATTTTAAAACACCATTTAAAAGTCCGTTTTTAATTACAATTAGTAATTGAAAAACAATTACATGTATTAAGTTTTTATTTAATGGTTCGCCCTCGAATGCTCTTTTCGAACATATTTACTTCATTTGCATTATAAATACACAATATAGTCATCATAATATTAAGTATTTTGTCAGTACATTACATACAGTATATTCTGAATTTATAGTTTACAAGTTCAGTATAGTCGCCATTTTATCACTGTCTTAATATTTATGTTCTCCTTACATCATTCCTAAACCTAGTTTGTGACAATTCCTTCTCCTTACACTCCATTTCACAATTGATTCCATGATGTATATTTTTTTTATTTTCTTTCGGCCCTACATTTACTAGAAATAGTTGCAGATTTAAGGGCTCTATACATGGTGACCCTGGGTGCGGTCGCTTTCTACTCACTTGAAATCTTTAATGAATAATTTATTTATTTAAGGTCAAATATGCTTATAAACCATTTATACTAATCACGTTTGTCAGACGCTTCATTAAATAATCATTTCTATAAACAATCTTTTATGGCAATGAATATTCATTGGGGAGCTTTGACGAATATTTTTTATTATCTGGTCTTAAAAAACCGTTTTTTGTGATATTAACATATCAAAAAAAAACTATGATAATTACATATAAAATCCATTATTTCTGGTAGTGGTTTTTAAAACATATTCGTAAAATCATTATACTTTCGTAAATATCGAAAGAAAAGTAAGCCAAATAGCATAAATGATTTTTAGCAAAAAAAAGCCCTTAATATTTTCTTTGCTAATAATATTTCTTAAAATAATTGTATAAATATGCTTCACATATATTATTTATAGTCGTGTTTTTCAAAATCTTATCCCTACAGCGGTACCTGCAATATTGTTTTTAACTATTTTATTTGTATCGAAATGTAGGCCATTTGAAACTAACTGAAACTAGTTGTACTATTGTAACTAACTATGTAAAAACTGTCCTACCATTCTCAAAATTTATTTAAGGTCAGATATGCTTACAAACCATTTATTCTGATCACGTTTGTCAGACACTTTCGCCTACGAAGTTTCTTTAAATAATCATTTCTTTAAACAATCGTTTATGGCATTGTAGACTGAAAACATTTATGCTAAGACTCAGAGCACTTGGCTGTTTTTACAACAGCGGCGATCAATGATAATTTAGAAAACAAAACGTATCCTTTCCCTCCCAACAAAGGGATCGCCAACATCATTGCAAGGGATTTTGGAAATCCCGGCTCAGTGATTACTCAATAAGCAATGTACGTGTAGTGTAACTTTCGTTTGAAAATTCGATTTATAGGGGTTCGTTGGAAGCGTGACAGGGTTATTTTGATGGCAAAGGGTGCGCCACCTAAAACGTTTTAAAACTTCTGGTACCGTAGGAAGAAGAAAA
>JAQIXS010001086.1:0-34027 GCA_034700785.1 Rossiulus vilnensis | reverse complement strand
AAACGCAATTAACAATGAGTGCTTTATGGACGACCTCTTCCATGTGAAACTGAAGTTGAATGCATTGGAAAAAAAGGTTGAATCAACTTATTAATATTTGGATAATAAATATTCCAGGTCATGACGCAGTCGATGTTATTGCTTCGTTAAAATAGTGCAATGGCGAATGAATTTGTTTGGATTACTGCCATCAATGCCATTCTTCCAGACTGAAATGTCAGAATGTCATGTGAATGGTTTGGTCGGCGACCTATAAAGACGAGACTTCTTTTGGAAAGGGTGAAAATACATATGCTCGTTAATTACGGTTATCGTCAGAGACAGGATATCCGATCAATAATAAGGTGCTATCGCAATCAGTGGTAGGGGAAAAAAGTTTGCGAAACTAGATTGCGAAATTCGTGTTAGAAATAATAAACAGCAAAGGAGGAACTCATTAACAAGCTCTAGTACAGGTAATGATAACAGGTAACAAAATACTCGCAAAAGAGCTCGAAATCTGTGCCTGAATTTAAGGACATCAGGGGGAGTAAACGGGTGTATGATATGACCGTCAATTTTGCATATTTCGTAGAACTTGGTACGTGATCTACATGTATTAATTTGAATTTTTTAGATGCGCGCTCGTGGAGCAAATTAAGGTCATTTTTCATTTCCAGGTGACTAACTTGCACAAGTAATGTCTAAACATAGTAAATTAGCAAGATCACAGTCCTGCTTTCCATGAAATTAATCATTGATTGTGAGCAGGAAAAAAAAGATCAGTTTTGTATTAAGGCTAACCACAAGACAGGTTTGTAACGACTGTTTCATGATCTAATAAATCTCTGCATTGCAGAATTGCCGTTAAAAGTGATGGATTTTTATGTTCAAATAGTACTACATGTTCATGGATAAGTATTAGTTACTTTGTCGAATTGGCACTCTGCAAATCTAATCCCTAATGTATGCATGCATGCAAGCTCCTGGCACGATAGTATCTCTTACCTGGTTTTAAATTAAACTTGTCCAAAGTTCTTCAGAGAGGGAAGGAAGCTCTTGGCTGAAAATTCCACGGTTTTAGCATTTAATTTAAGTGGTGGCATTTCTCCTTTAGACGATTACAATGGTTGGCATGCCATAATGAGACGAAGAGTTTAATGGCCCGATATATCTAAAGTACGTCCATCCAAAAGGCCATGGGCCATCAGTCTAAAAGTCGCTGGAAATTTGGGGAAGTGCAGACGGACGGGTTCACGTCAAAGATGTTTAAATTTGCCCCTGGGTCACAATACCACATTTCTTAATGCTCTTACTTTCCCTCTTCTCTCTGCTCTTCTTAAGAATGATTATAACATTTTAAAAATGCTTTAAGCATTTTAATATGTTGTTTACGTTGTTAAAATGTTTTTTGAGGTTTTTAAGTGCAATTAAATGCTGGGCAACTCGTGAATTATGGGGCAAATGAAAGGTTTGGTGAAATTATTTATGTTCTGATAATCCCTTTTGTTCTATGGTTAGTTGTCCTGTTTGAATGACGTCACATACTTCATTCTTGTAGGATTGTATTGTTTTTATTTTCGTCAATAATTTTAATGATGCGAATCCTTTCCAACCAACCCACCGAACCACGTGCTGCACCAAATTTCAACCACCACACACCTACGTTTGGTTTTCACCACTTTTTATCGGTGATCCCAAACAGGAATTTCAGCTGCGAAATTTCGCTTTCAATTTTAAGCTGATAGTTTTCTGGATAATCGCTAGTTTATTGGCAAGTTTTATGGCGACTGTCGTGTTTTGTCAACTCGCTCATTGGCGACCCATTTCGAGGACTGATTCATGAGCGTGCTGCACGCTGTTAGGAGAAATCTCCCCAAAATCTGTCCAAACTAATAATAGGAAATGGGCATAAACTCCGGGTCATAATTCACTCACTCACGGAAGCGTTTTCGCGCAGTGACCACCGTCGAGTCAGGGTAGATGAGGAAATGAATTTCATTATTAATGCTCGGCCATTACGTGTACATAAAAATCGGGAAAGGAGCAAATAGTTTGGAAAATTGCAGGAACAGAAACTATTTGGATTGGGGAAGGAAAACAACCTTAGTTCAAAAATACTGTAATCTATAGCTTGCCCTTTATCAGAAGCTTCCTTGAAATAAAATTGGTACCAAAGCATCATATTCAGTCCATCAGAAAATGTCGTCCTTCAAATGGTCTTTCATCTTGTTTATCAGTTCTATAAGTTGTTAATTAATTTCTTTTAATTGGCTTTCATGTTGAATTGACGAATGCACGAATGAATTTCACGAAAGACCTGCCGTTAACAAGTTTACCACTTGACCTTTTTTTGTAAAACTAAGTTAAAGTAAGATACAGTAAAGTTACTTATCAGTTATATTAACTGTTGTTTTGTTTTCCACGTAGTTTATGCATGACCACTGCAAAGTCACATGGCTTGGGTTCCGTGACATTTCCAGTACTGTATCTAATGATCTATATTTTGAAAAAAGAAAATATTAGCTAAGGAACTTGTGAACTAATGAGCTGATGAACTAATGAATTATACTGTGCTAGCCAGGTTGATTAGGATGAACAAGGATGATTAGGACTGTCAATTTTTGGAAAATGGTCTGGACATCTCTTGCAGGATAATTTCACTTTGATGAGTTTCCTTACACCATCCAAGAATTTTTTCAGAAGTGGAGTTGTTGTAATTAATGGTTATCAAAAGATGAATGGACTTTTCCTCAACAGCTTCCTACTTATCACCGCAGGTGGCGGTTCGATCGTATTTCTTGAATCGATTTCACCTCAGTCAATCACCCATCACGTTGAATTGACGATCTACACCCAGTGAACAGACACTCCCATGTATCTCAGCGACTTTTCTCTCAAACGAACAGAAAACAATTCGCCTATCAATCCATCATAAATTCAAATGAGGAGAATGTGCATTGGAGTTACAATGCAAATTGGGCCGATGTCACTATGCCGGGGTATTTTCAAGGTGTTTTTAAATTGTAATTAATTCGCGGTTTTGAAGTTGGCAGAAAAAGTGACAGGTAGTGTTGTCACGTCATCATTTTCCTCTGCCCATCCCACTTTTTAATGGCCACCTACAAAATAATGAAGAAAGACTAGCATCATTACTGGTCTATCTAGCTTTCCTTCATCTTGCAACGAGCTACGAGCTACTATGTTATCAGAGTCAATTTCTTCGTAAATATTTTAAATAATCGTTTTCCCTCACTAGTTTAAAACATTGAGATCCCCTGGTGGGCGATAAAGCGTTACTTTATATTATCATTGTTTCAATGTTATCCATTGTGTAAGAGAATCGGCTTTCCTTTTTTAAACTTTTCCCACACGAGAATTCAGCCCTTATCTTTGTGCCAAAGTTTTTTTTATATACCCTATAAGCTCAGTCTCCTCGGGATATGTATTTTGCGTCATAAAATGCGATGTTTGCCAAAACATTTCTCTTTTATTAATAATTCAGCGAAGAAAATGCAAGTTTCTCCAGCAGTATTCTTCGCGTTTGCCGTCTCTCTTTTAGATTTTTCCCAAGGATATCATTTTGCTTTTATTTATTTCCTCCGCTCAAGCTACGTTTTAAGTCGTTTGCCATTTGAGAAAAGTTATTTGCTCGAGATAATATCGCCGTAGGTTTTTATTCGAGGGAAATGCGAAGTAGTTTACCGCTTTGGTCAGTACACTTTTCAGAAAACATTAACTGCAATATATTATTTTTGGGGGTCATCTGTAAATAACGTCCGATATTGCAACTACTCATACTGCCCAACTGAACATCCTAAGAGCACGTGCTGTCTTTCTGCAGAAGCTTTTCCATCGGCCAGTTGCTCGAGGCTAATGAGAGAATGCGAATAATGCATCTAGGCGTTTTAACAATATCTGCTCTCAGGCTTATTGAAATGTGCGAGGTGACGTTTCGATTTTATATTCACTCTGCGTGAAACTGAGCGTATGTTCCCGTGTAATCCGCCAAAGGGATTTCATGAGTCCTATTGACATGCTTAACCACCCGACTAAATACTGCATGAGAATCGGATCTAGGGGCTGCTACGTTTTCGTGAAATTTCACTCGATTTTCCCATCGTTAGTACAAAGTTGGTAAAAAGTGCGTTGAATGACGCATAATTTACTCTTTGATTTTTGTTTGGTTAAATTCGTGGTGTTTTTTTTCTAAACTTTTTACTTCTTTTTGTAATGTAGTTCTCATTCACTGAAATGCAATTATATTTAGCATGCGAGTAGTTCGAAGGCCTCGGCTATGTTTATGCACCTCGGGATGTTTTTTGGCTGTTAGATGGATGACTTTGGGGTTTTTGCTTTAGTAAAATGCAAGTTAGAGATCGCACCTACGCGTGTATAAACTCGTGTGAAAAGAAAGTGAAATCTTTCCCTTGGTTAATTATGAGAAAACCAATATGTAAGACGACTTTTCAATTATCATCGTCAAATCACTGTGCATCTCTCAACGTACAAACAAATTCAATTTTAAATTGCGTTTCCTGCATGCTTTTTTCCCCCTTCTTTTTTTCACGTCTCACTAACACCGATTTTAACCCTTCAATGACCACGAAGTTCGTCGGAATGGCTTTTCGTTGTTATTGCAATTTGTGATTCATATTTGCCTCCCTCTTTGGCACGGCTCCCGTTTTAACCTGAAATCATTCTTATGCCAACAAATGCCTTTTTTCTTTTAAATTAAGTTTGTGTCTTGTTTTGTATTTCATATACGTTTTTTGTTGGGGGAAAATTCTCATCTAATTTTATAATTGCCGACTATACAGCTGTTTCACCAGGAAGTACTTAAAACACTTCTTTTGCGTTTCTGGAATCTTGGATAATTTCCTGTTACGTGCATATTATGTTATTAGAAGCCATGCGTGGACATGAAACATTAAGTGCGGTTATTTCCTTTGGATGTATAGTCTGAATTTGTATATTTGTTTTGCCCATTTAAAAGACATCGGTTGCATTTTCTTTTTCATTTAGTGTTTTGTCAAATAACCTTTAGTCATCATTTAAAATTACGTATTGCATGTAGCATAGGTAATTTGTACTTAAACAGCTTTTGTTGTTAGAGAAAATCGTAGAGCAAGTAGTCCGCCAGCACAGTAATTGATAATTAGCACGAAATAAACTGTTTCATTGAGTCCGTGCTCTACATGTACTTGTGTAAGTTTTGTATTTTTCACTTTTGATAGCGTAATTTTTGTATAGGCCGATTAGCACACTTTTAAAACTTATCTCAATGTCACTGGTCACAATGATATTCATCATGATATTAATAAAAATTTTGCAAATATTATAAAATAGGGAAAAAAATGGTGTGCAGAGTCTGCTGAAACGTTTCAATACCATTTAAATATTAATAATAAAAGGGGAACTTGTTAGAAATGTCCAAAAAAGTATGAAATTCGCGAGAAATCAGAAATGATGTTGCCACCATATAATTACCGGCTGTTGCGTGTTTGTGTGCCGTTTAAAACAAACTAGGATTTGGTTTCTTTATCAATTGAGTATCTTCACAGTCGGCGTGCAAAAATAATAATTAAACTAATTAACTTGTACGCCAAGAGAGAAGGGCAGGCCTGCTTATTGTTATTACACGCATATTCTTACAGAAACGTGAGTGGATTACTCGGTCGTTCAAAATATGTCATGCATCTAACAGGGTCATAAACCCCTTTACCTGCATGCTAGTTATTATTTTTATTATCTTTTTTTTAATGCACACCAACTTATGATGAAAATTAGTGCGTATTAAACTTTTCTAGACTGATTTTTTAATTTATTTTTTAATGAACTTGCTTATTTAGGTTCCCAGTTAATTAAATCACGCAAAATACTTCATTTTATTTCGAAAACCTTTTTTTAAAAAAAATTATGATGTGTTTTTTTAAATAGTAAATTGCGAGTATTTGTTTATGAAATTTTTTGTGATCGTATTTGTTGTTCGTAAAGAGGGCAGCTCTGATCATGTACATGTACAGTTTTAGTCTTTGTGTGTTCCTGTCATTAAATCAATTTAAAAAATCTAAATTTGGTTTCTATAAATGCATATTGAGAATTTTCATGAGTAAAATTCTGGATTAAAATCCAATTATGGTTTGTCTAAACGCTAATATTTACCTTTCGTCCATTAATGACCCACTGTAATTAATCATACACATGTTATGGTATGTATGCCATGCTTAATCAGAATAAAATATATTATGAAATATGTAATCGCTACATAATCTTTTTAAGTAACGATTATCGGCGGCGAGCTTAACGAGGCTACTCGTATGACAATTGAAAATGAAATACAGAAATGTTTGTTGAAAGAAATGTAGAAATGTGTCAGAAAACACCCCGTACTGACCCATACCAGAAATGAAGGTGAATCTCCTTAAGCGCCCTAGGTAATTGCCGAATGAACTTCAAAAATTGCAACGATTCAACACCTGTATGTTTTGTTGTAGGGTCATCATTCTGTAACAATTGACTGCTAGTCAATTGCTCCAGTCTTTAGGCCTATTTCATCGGTGTGCAGCATATAATTTGCACTGAAGTTGTTGAAATGGAATACATAAAAAGGAGTTAGCAGGTTGCTATACGCACGATTGCCATTGTTTGCAGCGATGCCTCTCTGCATGTTTTTTTCTCTGGATATTCATGCATTTTGTATTTGTACTAACTCTGTTATGCAGCTATAGTGCGTGAAAAAAATATTTTTCTGGCGATGTTAAACCTTCTCGTGTGCCTTTTTATTGTTGTCGGGAGTGCGTAAAACCCCGAGAAATCGTTGATTTGCATGAAAACCACTCGCGTGTGTTATTGTTTTATTTCTGCTCAAATGGACGTTGTTTATATTTGTTCGCCGTGCAGGGAAGTCGGACGATAAACCTACCTTGAAAAATCCAACACGCTAGCCTTCGTTGAAAACCAGTTATTTTTTGTTTTCCATGATAGCCGCTAGGTGCGCTGATACGCCAACCAGTCATGGAATCGTTCACATTGGTTTTAGTCGAAGGAAAACTTGTGGCTTTCCTGATTTCGAAAATAGGTAAACTCGATTTTCGAGGTGTTTTTTTTGCACTGACAACACAAATGTTCCGCTCGGACGGTAAACCCCACGGGTAGGGTTTTTGTGCTGAAGAGAGGTCGACAATGGCGGAGATCCAGAAGAGAGATTTGTGGTGCTCTATTGCGGTTGTTATTTTTTCAGAGAAACCCGTGCGTGAAATGGGTCTGGCGTATTGAGCAATTACTAGTTAAATTATCGCTGGACGCTCGGTGTCGAAAAACATCCCATTTATCAGTCTGGCACTCGGATTTAATTAACATATAAAGTTATTGCTTAAAAACCGTTCACCACCCGTCAGATTCCATATTATATACTGTACCAAATGACGCAAGGAGTATCATATTATGTGATACATATTTCCATATGCATGTATCATGATGGTTAAAATGAAAATAAATGCCTGTCATACATCATTAAATAACTAAAATGAGGTGGGGGATGTTAAATGAGTAGGCTGTTGTGTTGCAACTGGTTATATTATAAAATGGCTACTTTTGATTGTTTGATAATTAAATTGCCTAAAAAGACCATTATTTGTGACGACCATATAACATAAGACCTCGAAAAATGTCATCCTTGCTACTGATAGGCCCACTATTTTGGTAGGTGTAACTTCAGTTGTGTGGTCCTTATTGCCAGGTTTATCCACTGTACTTGAGGATCTTTCACCTGTGAAAACTTCTGCGCAAGACATGGAAATTGAATTTGTGGACCCCCTACTCCCTTTAATCCATATTCGTTCGAATTTTTGTGAAACCCCCTTCTAATTCGGATGTCCTTAATGGACAGCCCACTTTTTGGCGAGGTCACGGATGTGGCGGAAAGACATTGGACAAAGCCATTCAATAAACCTGCATGTACATGTATTTACGCAAACGCCAGGCTATAAAGTTATAAACTAATAAAAGTTAATAAACGTTTTTATTAAGTGTACTTGTCAATGACGAAAGTGGAATTTGCGGAAAATGAATATGGATTGGATGCAAGTCACGAGCGCAATATGTTTCAGTTAGCCTATAAAATGTCACGATCTCAATGTTCGTTACCGGTTTATTAATTCTGTTTAGTTTGCTCAGATATTAAAAACACCTAGAGCCATGGCCTCGTACACGTTAGGGACCATGCATAAACTGTGTCTGCTAATATACATGTTGTTCAATTTGTGAATCCATTGATGTTTTTTCTTTCATTTATATTTATTTAAGTAGGCAATATGAAAAGACGATGTGTAAAACCATATCAGAGTTTATCAAGGAAAAGAAATAATGATTATTATAATATCCAGATTGTATTATAGTATTGTGTTATCCAGAAAGAATGCATGTACAGTGTACCTTCCTGAGGGGAATTCTTGGACATCATAGAAACATTGGAAAATTGAATAAGTGTTATTTATTAAACCTTTCGTATCTTATAATCTCCATTAATTGAGCTTGCCTTGAATTGGCCATCTCTTGGTGGTTCTCTGAGACTCCATGCCATTAAGAATGGGATGTATTTTAAGAACGTATATAATGATTAAGGACATTCACAAATAACAGTAGGTAGGTGGAGCACGTAAAAAGTGTCATATTTTAATTTCGAACATTTTTAATCCCAAATACTCAGTTCAGAATTCTTAATTCATTTTAATAGGCTACTTTAGGAAGATTAAGCGCCTGATACATGAAATTATACGCAGTGTCCTTCGTGGTCATGGCTGACTTCTTTACAAATTAGCCGGTGTCAACTGCCAGAAACTGCAGTAAAAATATCCCGTTAGATTTTACGCGAAGGTCGTCGTGGCCTTGTCCATCGTTTTGCAAAAATGGGAACCACGTGTTCTCCCCACCCATCCCAATCGCAATTTGCCTTCAAATTACTCGTACACGCCATAAACTTACTTTACGAGACCTACTTGGTTGATTGCGTAAAGTGATTTTCAATAGTTATCTTGAGCGCATAATGACCCTTCGAATTTTAATGATGCTCATTGACAGTTTCCAACGGATGGAATGACCTGGGGTATGACCGGCGCTTCTTATAATTATTTGTGGATTCAACTTCAGCTTGTACAACTTACCAGAGAGTGGCACTTTTTTGCAGTTTTGCAACTATTTTATCAAAAAGACATTGTTTGTGGGGAGAAGGAAGTTAAGGACGTTTAAGCCAACTGGTTTCTAACTACGAAACTCTTTTAATGGCACTGGTCAGGATAATATATTATTTAATTGTATTATAGGCTATAGTGCATAATAGTATTGGAAATTTATCGGCTATAAAAGTTGTTTAACTCGTTTAGGTCACTAGATAAATTAAAATTAATGCATAATAGGCTAATGTTAATTACCCAGAATTTCTTGCTCACATTGTGTTTTGGTAATTTTGTAATACAGTGTACATCTGGTGAGGAAAACCTACTGACACGTTATATACATTTTTCAAGCGTTCTTGACTCAACATTTTGTTTTCAAGGAGGTGTGCAGTTGTTAACTTGTATTTCTTTCAATCGCAGTTCCATAAAGTAATATTATGTTCAAAAATTCTCATATGCTGGTAAACTACCGCGTATTAAATCCTATACGTTGCCTGCAAGAAAGTTTTAAGTACCCTGTTTTTGGTCATAATTACTGCGCCCTAGATAATATTTTGCCAAAGTTACTGTGTGCCAAGTGGTTCCATGGCCGTTTGGTAGATAGGCCTTTGGCATTGTTTCCTAATTTTCACCTGCCAATTGTGTCGTGAATTTCATTATTGCGATTTTCGAAGTCCAATATTGCGACGTTCGCCTACTTCAATCTAATGGCAGTTCACACAGTAAAGTTAATTTATGATGGATTAACTGTTTCATCGACTAGATTTTGCATAGCATGTCAGCTTATGCGTTTTCCAGCTCGTTAAACTAACCGTCATTTCCTTCTTTTGCATTCCTGAAAATATCTAATAATAATTATCTAACTTAAGGAACGGATATTGACTAGGCTATAGCACCTTTGACCCTGAGTTCCGGGAAAAATACCTTTTCTAAGTCTTGATTCGCCTACCATCATATACAGGTACGTTTTTAAGAAGAAAAATGTTGGTACGGTTTTTGCAAGCTATAAAAATGATAGCATACTTCATCATTACGTTCTAACCCTCAGCTCACCCCCTGAGGCCCCTGACTAAATGTACCTCTTTTCTGAACTGACCCTGACTCATTGTGAGGTAAGGAAGGAACCACGTCTGTTACCTGGGGAAATATGTGGGCATAGGTTTTCATTGGGTAACGCCCTACTTATAATTCGATTTTTTTCCTTTTTTTTTTTTAAAAATGATTTTTTGTGTGTATTGTTTAATGGGTTTACCAGCCAATTCAACTGAATATAAATTTCAACTGGGTGTTGTTCTGTTTTATGAAATGACTGAGAAATAACATTTTATACAGTACGCAGTTTACACTGTTTTATAAGTAAGATGTAATGATTATTTCAGATTGCAACCAAAATGTCCTGTCGCCTTCAATGCTAGTAATAAACTTTGTTGCTGTTTGTTTGCCAAAGCTAAAGCTAAATGGATTTTTATTAAATTGGTATAATAGCCTTAAAATTAATATTAAGATCATACCAGTATTTTTACTTTCATTGCTTAACAATGTCCTCCATAAATAACTTGCATTGTGATATAGTCTGCACATAACGTCTTAATTTTTCGTAAAAACTAATTGACTGTACATTTTCTGATAAAATGAGACCACTGAGGGACCGTAACTTTATGAGTTAAATGTTACCGGTATCAAAATTATCCTGAAACATTTCAACTATCACAGTACATGAATGGTATTGTAATGTGAATATGATGTCTTGTAAGAACGTAGGCTATTTTAACGTATTAAGTACGAAAACTAAAGCGAGTTTAAATTTGACATGTGTAGTGTAAATGCGTGCCCTTCGGTTAGCAAACACTGTTGACTCCTAAGCTGTAAGGATAAATTGGATTAGGGGGCAGCTCAAATCTACCCAGGTTTCGCAAGGAAGTTTCCCGAAAACCTTTCGTGAACCCATAGCCGTGGATTACTTTAAGGGATTTAATGAACCATTGTCTCGTTGGATAGCATTATACTAGCTGTTGAAATTGATTGTAACTCTCATCCTCCCACAATGAATTGTAAACGAACGAACATTTAGCAACCAGTAGGGGTTCGCGAAAGGCTTGAAAAATCTGGAAAGGGAAATTATGAAACTAGGTTTATACCAAGGCACTCACATAAAACATTCTTGCAGCATAGGTAATCATTTACGGAAACCTCCTTTGGCAAAAGTTAGAACTCCTCTTCAAAGACTAGGGCCCGTGTAGACACTTGCAATGCTCCGAGAAGTTTAAAATGTTGGGTTTTTCATTCGCAGCACAGATGGTTATCTTTGTACACGCACGCCTGCTTCCACCGCCTAAGCCCACTCTTTTAACCCAGTTATTAAGCCTTGATAATCTTGCATTTCTCCGTGAAAACCAAATTTAAGGAGAAAATCACGGACATTTTTCATGCTCGGTTGGACAGCCTTGGCTTTGTGTCGACCGCTTTTTACCACACTCTCTCGGTGCATTGATTCGGCGTTTAACAAGTTGCTATGTTGCATATTTATTACCAGGCTCGGTGTCCATGGACGAAAAACCTTATTGTTTTTTGGCAATAGGCGAACAACGAAATTGATTGTCTGCATTTTGTTGAGTATGTTTCTTTTGGCTTACCGTCACTAAATGGAGCCCAGCAACCTTGGAAGCCAACTGGAATAATTTTGATCAGCTATGCCTGGCCAAATTAATTTTTAAAAAAACCGCCAGCTACAGGCAAAATTCGTGTTCTGGCTATCGTGCGGGTTCTGGAACGGGACAGATCTGCTTGTTATTCCAAGCTTAAATTTCGCTTGAGCTAAGTGGAATTAGTGTACCTAGTTTGCTGGCTCATTAAAACCGGGCTGGGGTTATTCCTGGGTCATGGTTACACATCTCATAATCCAGCCCATAATTGCTGAGCTGTGTTAAAGAAGCACTTAAGGCTTCAAACACTTAAGGCTAAACTAGAATTCTAACAGGAATGTGCTCTATAGTAATAATTTTCTCTTCAGTAATACCCTTCACCCCTCACACCAATTTATAATTGAATATAAGCCAAATGCAAGCTATCTGATAAATAATTGCGTGCGCTCGAATGCTGATTATGGGTGTTGATATGGTTGGAAACTCGCACGTTCCGCTAGGTGTCGCTAGTTGTTTTTGGTGTAAGCGTTCTGTGCTGGACAAATTAGCCGGACTTACATGTAGTTAGGGTGCTTTATATAGTGTCTACATTGGTCACACTGTGTGTATGCCTCGCGAATTAGTCTGAATTAGTCTGACGATATTTTTAAAAAAATCGAATTCATTACAGGATTCTATTGCGGGAAAACAGTCATTGGCAAATTATTTTTGCTTATAACATGCATGGGTAACCCAGAAATCAGCACACAATCTTATGCTATTATGACTTTCTGTATGTGCCAACCGATATTGAAAGACGAAATCAGATAACATATATCATTAGTCTACTTTTATTGATGACCGGTTACCTAATATTCATGTTTTCTGAAAGAGAAATTCTGAAAAATAAGTATAGAGAAAAATGGCTTGTTTCTTGCGAATGGGAACGAGGCTATCCATAGGTGAACCATAAAGAGTTGAGAGCAGCGATTTTTATCTCTCATCGGTAATGACGATGATCACGATATATACATTCGGCATATGGTCAACTCCCCCTTTATTATATTCTGCCTTGTAAAGCCAAGTATGTGATAACCATTAGGCATGATCTACTTTCTGCCAACTTTTCATTTCGTTTTCGATCCAAGTGTTTTTTGCTTGTGGTTTGCGAATTGGTTCGTTTCAATTCCGCTATTCGTATCATTATTTATTAAGCTCGCTATTCAGGCTTTTCTATCAGATAATCTTCAGTTAATTTGGTACATGCTTGAACTTTTGAGCGAAAACCTGTCGTTTGGACATCAATAAGGCCTTGTGCCAATAATCGGTTCAGTGCAAACTTTATGGGCACGAATTTCGAATCACGATTTCAAAATGCGTATGTTCGAAATTGCAGAATTTGCATTCAGATATCTGTACCATGCAGAAGAACTGAATTATCATACGACCTCTGCCAAAAATTGCGTTTCTTGGTTTTTCAAATGCAATTGATGTTTCATTAGAAGCACTTGTGTGGCCAATGGCCACAGAAGGCTTTCAGAGACGTTGATGGGAAACTTTGCCGCGTGTAATTACTTGCATAATCGCCATCACGGTGACTGGTATGATTGATTATATCCTTATAACGAAGTCAACATTTATTTAAAAGTTGTTGCGGTTTTTTATTAATGGGATAAAAGCTCAAGTTCCTCTTCAAAAAATATTGATGGTAATTCAACGTTTTTGAAAAGTATGTCGCAGTTATGCTTCCAACCTACCATGTAGCCTACTTACGGTTTTGGGGGGAAGGGGGGGTGTTTTTTTAACATGTAGCAGGCATGCTTACCTGCTGCTCGTTATTACTGGTTTTAAAATTCATCACAAGAGTTTAGTTCACTGAAGGCATGGGATGGTGATTGTTGACAGCCAGATTATGGAGCACCCAAGTTATTAAATGCGTATTTTTTTGTCATTTTTCCTTGTTTTTTTGTTTGAGATTCTCGGTAAATAATACCGTTAAGATCCGGATGGTAGCCGTTAATCTGCCTACGGTGCCAAAAAAAATCGGTTGAAAAAATGGGTAGCTGGACTGAAAATAAAAGTGAGTGTGGGCGTTGTTGAAAACCTGTATCCTCCCTGAAGCACGAACATTAAAGGGAATTGTTGCAGTAGTTTGGCCACCCTGTTCTCTAATATCTGACTCACCTTTCGTTTATGTTGTTTACGCAAAACGTTTGTTTTGAAAACATTTTCTTAGCAAAACAAAGAAAAAAATCACAAAGACCTGGACATTATTTATTTCATGGTTGCTTTAGAAGCCATTTTCCAAAGCCCGCTGACATCCTTTAAAAGTCAATTACACGGTATAGTTTTATCCCAAAATCCCAAAGTACATAGGAACTTGCACCGCTATCTTTTTACCTGTTAAAAAGATAGCGGTGCAAGTTCCCATGCACTTCTTAATATGGATACAAGACCATTTGTATTTGAGGCATTTGTCATATGTAGAGGTGGACAACAAAGATGCAATCCAAGCTCTGTAGGGAGCCTCTGCCGTTCCATTGTGTTGTCTGTCATGCCAGTTATGCCTGCAGATTTTTGGCAGCAGGAAAATTAAATTTTATGTTCATGAAAAGTGTCTCGGGAATCGGGATTCACCAGAAAGGCACCTCGCGTCACCCCTTTGGTTGACAGCAGACAGCTGGGTGCCCAATTTGCGCCCACTCGCAAAATTAGAAGCAAAATTACTTTCAGCTGCTTCTGGCAACAGGAATATCACCACCTGTTTTTGTGGTGTAGGCAAATTGTGGCCATTTTTAGTACAATGGGTGGGGTACTGAGAGTAAACTAATGACTGGCATCCATGACGGATTGTGATAGCGCAATTAACTTGGCCTGTTGTAGTCGAAAAGATTATTCCACCATGGCTAAAATCGCGCAATTTTCAAGCGTTTTTTTAACCCTCAATCAACTGAATTGTAATGTTTTTTATTTGTTTTTTATTGCAGAAAGCAGACGATGGAAGAGCAGCTGTTCTGTCCATCGCATCTTCCAACCGACGCTTCGGCCGAGGAACATGGAGATAGAGCAAAGGTTAATTCCGTTTCTTCCTCTGAAAGTATGGACATTAAATGCTATTGTACGTTGCTTACTTTGTTTCTCTGTCAATAGGGCACTCAGGACTTGTTTGAATTGCTGGAACGGTTACAGAATAGTCGCCTGGATGACCAAAGATGTGTTCTTCCGGCCTATTTTTCACAGGTAAGAATAAAACTAATGCGCATAAATTCAAATTAAGCTGGCCAGTTCTGTGTTTCAGTTATTTCCCAATGGATAGAGCATAAAACAGAAATAAATTGCAATGCAAACCGGGTCCTTCAAAAAACCCTAGTAGAAGTATACCTATTTCACTTAATGTAATTGAACTTTAGTTATTGGGTCTGAAGAACATAAGTGCCTGTTCGAAAATCATCTGCGAATCAAAAAATGTACAAACAGGTTTGAAGATTGAAACAAGAGCAGCTATAAAATTATACCAATTATGCGCTTGTTACTTGGTGACACTGAACGATGATTAAATTGTACAATGATTTACGAACGTGTCCACTCTTGACAACCCTTCGCCCACAATTCAGGAACTGATAATTCCACACCATGTACGTAGCAAAGAAATATTTATTCCATGTACTGATATATATGCCAGAATAGCAACCGGAATTCTCCGCTTAGTTTGCTCACTCCAGACGATGACCGTCCACTTGAACTGCAAAATGAACATTGCTCTTTCCTGTACACACCATCAACAATCTCTTAACTTATTTTTGAAAGACAATTATGAAATCAACCTGCCTCAGGCCAGTAAAATAGGGCAGGCTGTCTCGAAGATTACGGCGCATGTGAGCATCTGTATTAGCTTGGAATTCCAATTTTGCCGTTGCGAACCCTACGCAACTATTGACCGATAAGTTAGCCTTGATTAATTTAGCCTATCTGCAGAGAGGGATTGTGGGAAGACAGCCAACTACCTCGAGAATTGAGGTTGCCTTTCTCACTCAATTGCGCATGCCATGGACTATAAGTACAGCATCGCCTCTTGGAAATTGGGATTATGGTTTCACACTATGGGTAAAGCATAAAATGCCATGAAGTTTGTTTGTTGCCAGATTTAACGGCTTGGTCAGCTATTTGAAAAATAAATGATCTTGTGGTGAAATGGAAGCGTTTATCAGCGTTTCTGGCGCGAACTAGCATTTCACGAGGGCAGAAAAGAAAAAATTTCGTCCCTTGCCAATTCTCGTCTTACGCTGGCAGTCAGCGGTGTTGTAAATTTTGCTAATGCAGAAACGAGGCCAGTTAAATCCCATACTGCTTCCTGAAATGGCCACTATCATCTTTTTCGAGCCATTGTTTCGTCCTTCCACCCCCGCGGCGTTTTTTGGGTTTTACGAATAGGGTGTGAAACCTTTGGGTGGATCATGAATACATAAATATTCCCGAATGGGATTGTTGTCCCGGCTAGGCCTACGAGGCTGCCATATGTGCGTAGGGGGAACTGCGTTAGATTCTCCATAACTAATAAACTGGAGGTGGGCCACTTTATGCCCACGCTGGTGCCCTTCTTCATGCGTCTCTCCTGTTGATGGCTGCTATTTGTCCATGGCTGATTTGTTGCCACCGAAATTTATTCGCAAGATCCGACACTAGTTACATGAACACATTTTAACTACAATGCAATTGCGCTACAAGTGCTGCGTTTTGCGAGGAAAGTTTTGGCCTTAAATGCATTGCTTTCCTTTAACCTTACGTAACAACAACTACGTTCAAGAGGGTATCTGCAAAAGCTCAAAAGCTTCATGAAAAATTGGTTTCCATCATGGTTCCTTTTTCCAGATTCTGAAGTGCGAGAATCGATCTTGCCAATAGGAAAAATTTGAGAGAGAACCCATTAAATTTGGTTAAAATTTATAATTCAGCAGTTTTTTAATCGCAAATTCCCTGTCCTTAAGTGCCATCTAGGAATTGACGATTTTTTTAAGTTGAAAATTTTAATTTCAAATGGTTGTGAAAAAATTAATCGTTTAGAAAAGTTATTAAAATCAATTAATTTACAGTACGGAATCCAGTAGACACCATTGCTAGTTGGTTATTAATTAGTTTACGCCAAAGTTAAAATGTCACCACTCAGTCAATCCTGCATCTATAGAAATAGGGGAATTTTGAAATCATATTGCATTTCTTGTATTTGCATACGTCATCATTTTGAACCATTGGTCAAGGTAACTTGTTAAAAACTGGAAATACCAGGGAAGTTAACAAATTCTATTTCTGGGAAACCATGGATCCTGTATATTTGTTATGAAGATGTTATTTGGAGAAAAGATTTCCCTGAGCATCTTATAAAAGAAAGAAATTGTCTTCCAGAGATTTTTCAAGTATTAATTAAAATTGCAAAAACAGCTTTGTTCATGGCCCTATCCTATCCATTGTTCGGTCCATGATGAAACCGCGATTATTAAAAAAAAGTTTATGAGGGAAAAAAATATGCATCGCAGAAACGTGGGAAAATCTTCACCGGAAAAGGCTGCATTCCTTAAAATGGCGTTCCTTCCCGGATTTTTTAAACCACGTCTCGTGTAATATTAAACGGCGATTGTGTATGGGGCATTGAAGAAGTTGTAAAAAAAATGTAGGGCGTGAAATGGTATTGTTTGTGGTGTGTGCATAATTGCTTTCAATATCGAAGGAGGGTGTTTCGGATTACGGCATAAAGACGCTTTTACAGGTGGTCACGTGAACCCAGGAGTGTCCAAGCATAAAAGCATAACTGCCGTTTTGCATTGATTGAATAAAGTTTGAAGTCGGGGTATTTTACCACGCGCGCGAAATAGTGAAAGTAATTGAAAAAAATCAAGCGATCAATCTAGAAAGTTGAAAGGGAAAAAAATGTACGACTAGAGAATTCGTCTGTGCTGTGGATTTGAATTTGCAATGATGCCTTATCGAGATCATGTTCATGTAAATGCAACCAACTGTCCAAAACACGCTAGTCATTCTCCGCGAATCGCTGAAGGAAATTGAAACTGTCTAAGCCTGTGCTCAGGGAGGAGAAAAAACCGTTCCAACAATATTCATTCGAGAAAAAAAATTCAAAATTTTAAGGGAAAAAAATGATAGCCAAAAGCCCTACGTTGCAGCCATTTGAAGCAAAAGTTTGCTCGAGATTGATTTATAAGTTTCGTGCTCTCCTCCACTCGCACTTGCTCGGCCGCAAGCCGGAGGAATTTCGGTTGAAAAATTACTCTTGTCTTTAAGTAATTAATTCTTAGTTGTGAGTCAGGTTTGTCATTTACTTTTCTAAGCCGATTTGTTGTTTTCTAAAGTGCTTTCCGCTAACTTTATAAGCTCTGAAATCTTTTCTTGGGGTTTTTTTTTGTTCCGAATCAGGAAGATTGTCGTTTTAAAACAAGCACGACTTTTCACCATTTAAATTCCGTGTTCTCAGACAGTTGCATGTGATCGTTTACCTAGAATGATTTTAACTTTGACCCAATTTTTTTTTACAAAATATCAACCTGTGTTTATGTGTTGGTATAGATAACTGATTAACAAATTGTTATTGTCGCTGTTGCTATTTTTTTTTTTTTTTAAAAAAAGGTACAGCTGGGCTCAAAATCGGCTAATTAAGGGAATTTATCAAATTTGAGTATTTCCCTTAGAAGTTCTTGGATTTCAAACTTGTATATTTGTATTACTATTACAAGATAATGACATGAGCTACATTTTATCATTGACAGACGTCATCAAGGACAGAAATGAAAGAGAAAAAGAAGGGCTATGATACAATCGAAGAGGTAACAGTATTTTTATTGCTATTTGTTGTAACAAGTTTTTTTAGTGTTTCTATACGCGTTTTTTAACCCTTATTCCACGTAGTCATTCTCATAATAGCTTCAAAAGATATATTTCAGGATTATCTGCAAAATAATCTTACGTAGATCTAGAATTTTTTTAATTCATTTACCTTGCATGATAACATTTTAGAAGGTAACTGGTAGAAAAATAATACCAGATTCATCCGTTGCTTCTGTTTATTTTTTTAGAATTTGTGCCATTACAGGTTTATGCATGTAAAATTAAAAAAGTTTTAGAACATAATAGGCATCATTTATCTACCCTACTTGCTTTTTATGTTGGCATAGTTATAACCATAGGTTACCAAAATATTATAACCGAACCCTTCAGTGAATTTCTAAGGTCACGAGAGCTACATTTTTTGCAAAAATAACTAAAAAGGTTTGCAAATGCTTATGATGTATTTTTATGTGGAAAGTTTAGGACTTATAACTTTTTCTCTGCACGTTCTATGGCGTTTTTTTAATTATTATTACATCCTAATTAAGATTTCGATTGTCTGACGATCTAAATGAAAAAATAATCGGCTAATTATTTGGTGGGCATTTTTATTATCTTAAATGTGACCCTTTCCTTACAGTTGAAATTGTACTGGACGCAAGTCTTAGGAGACATGACTCCTAGTCAGGTAATTACTAATCAGCCGAAGAACACTGCAATGTCATCAGTTTAATCAGTTTTCATGTCCTAAATTCCTACATGCATGGCATTAATAATACTTTTTCATAACATTTCACTAAATCTGCATCTGCAAATAATAGGTGAATTTAACCGTTCATCGATCGAACATGCAAGAGCTCTGGGACATAACCCATTAACATCTCCTGGTGAGAGTAATGGGCCACAGGTGAATAGGGTCCAGAAATTGACAAATGCATTTGAGTGGTGCATGTGCCGTGCTTATTACATGTATTTGAATACTCAGCCGAAATTGCTTCATTCATTCTTACCACCATGTTTTCAAAATCGCGATTTATTGACGGCGCATGCGTGCTTCAGAAATCACTCCACTTTCAGTGTCCACTGAGTTGCTATTCAATGCTCACTAAGTAAATTATACATTTTTGTGTGTGTTGGTCACCCACTCTTTTGAGATCCTTTTCTCTCTTCGGCTTTTTCTTTTTCTTTATGGCTTTTGCATTTTAAATTGTTTATACTCGCAAAAAATGAGGAAATGAAACCGGGCATTAAAATTCCTCAAATGTAGGTTTTTTTCACATATAACCTGGAATTACTGTATTTGTTGAAGAAGTTGATACTGGAGAAACTGTTCTGAACTGTCTCCTCCACCCACTGCACAAAAAGTTACTCATCTGGTCAGTGCCCTGTCGTTTTGGTGCTGGACAACGGATGAGTGTTGGCACGAATTGGATTCACCCACCCCTCACTCCCCCATTGTTCTTTAAATTAGAAACTTCAATAATGATTTAGAAATTACTGCTTAGATGTGGCACGTTTACTTGAATGGGCCATTTTGCTTCCGTTATATAACACGTAACGTTCGCGATAATTTGCAACTTTCCTGTCTTGGTTTTAAAATAACCAATACGTGTATTAATTCAGGTGAGTTTTTTCAGCACTGTTGCATTCCTTTGTGAGTCCTTCGGTTCCGCTTTCACAAACGGGAGAAAAATTGCGTTTTTTAGCAGGGCAGATTTCCAGTAATCAAGTTTCTCATGCGGTCGCGTGACCTTTTCCCCAACACGTCACGTTTTTTCCATAAATCAGTTGCACTGTTTTCTTGATAATAGCGGACAGTTGGTGAAAGAGGATGTAATAATACTGGCTTTCACATATTCCGGTAGCTTCTTCACCTTTGCGTCTTTTGATTAGCGAAGCAGAGTGTTCACTAGATTTAAAACAAACAAACCATTTCGTTAGAATTTTTCAAAGAATGTTCAAATAATAGGAAAGTCTGAAATACATGTACTAGTGACTGAAATAATTGGCCGAGCACAAATGTTCTTAATGGAAGTTTAAGCACTTCCTTCTCTTCTTTTGTTTATCCTGTTTTATTAAAATTGACCCCATATCCTTAGGCGTTAACGTGAATGTATTATACTTGTTTTCCATTACTTTTGTGCTTGACGTTAAAAAACGGTTCAATAAAATTTGAAAGCATTTCACTGCGCATTATACAATTTCAAAAAACAAAAACAAAAATTGAAACATTAAACAATTTCATAAAATTCAGTTCATTTGAGTATTATTTATTTGTTATTTTTTGGCTTGATTTAAAGAAATTAAAAATGCTTTTCTGAGATAAGCCGTTTGAATAGATTGAAATGAAAAAATTTCCATATTTAATGGTTAATTTTTTTTACTATATTGACCAGTAACAATGGGCTGTAGGTTTCACGGGTTGTCAGACGAAATGCGTTTGACCCTTGCCCAGCCCTACTTTTTTATGACATTTTGTCTCACGCTTGCCATACCTTCATAGCAATAAGAAAAAAAAAAATAGAAAGAAAAAAACCCTGCTTGAAAATGAATTAAGGATGCCTTAAAAATATCACTTGGTCCCACCCAACATTTTGCGTGAAATTTCATTGCTTTTTTTTCTCTTTCTTATCCTCTCTTTTCACTCAGATTTTGAAAAAATCCGGACCT
This sequence comes from Rossiulus vilnensis, assembly GCA_034700785.1. Classification (NCBI taxonomy): domain Eukaryota; kingdom Metazoa; phylum Arthropoda; class Diplopoda; order Julida; family Julidae; genus Rossiulus; species Rossiulus vilnensis. The sequence continues at coordinate 12,750 of JAQIXS010001086.1, read as the reverse complement.
TACCCCATGATCATTCTACCCCCTAATGGAGGCTATTGGGTCGATGGTATGGACCACGACTGTCCATTCGATAATCAGGGCAATCCGGTTTTACCGCAACACAACTGGAAAGCGAAGTTTGAAATGGACGAAACTGCGAAATGTTACCGGAGGTTCTTTTATGGAAAGGTGAGGATACAAATATTACAAGATACCATCTGAAAGTTTATCTCTGCTACCTCCATCTAATCTTTTTTTTACTCTGTAGGAGCATTTTAATTTTTGCGCCACGGATGATAATCTTGGTCCTCTAGTCTTATCCATGAAGTCAGAAACTATATCCTCTCAGGAGCACATTAGGATCATTTTGAGGCAGGTTTCATTGATTAATGATGCAGTTTATAAGCGATGCTTTTTATATGATGATTTTTTTTATTAATATATTATTTGTTTATGGTAGAATGAAATCTGGGACCGTCCATGAAGTGGTACCTTCCAGTTGCCTCGGAGATAATCCAAGCCCAGCCAAAATGGCTAAGGTGAATTTAATGTCTTGCATGTAAACAGTTGAACTTGTTTCTACGTTTAATAACTTTTGAAATATTTTATGATTTTCAGTTATTAAATGAGGACATCACAGTAGACAGATTCCATCCAGTTCTTTTTCCGAAAGGATCAGAGATGATCATTGCCAATGATGAACACGTTCTAGTCAACAATTTCAAATTCGGAATTATCTACCAGAGGTTTGGACAGGTAATTATTGGAAATTTAGCTAATGCAAACCAGATTTTTTTAAAACTTTTGCTGAATGCCATGTTTTTGATTTTTTTTTTATAAATTTAACTAAATTAATTCGTTTCAAGTTTAAATACCGTCTTAGTTTTAAATTTGAAGATTCAAAAATGGTATGGAAAGTTATTAATTCGTTCTCTCCTTAAATAGACAACGGAGGAGGAACTTTTTGGCAACATTAATCATAGTCCAGCGATGGAAGAATTTCTCGACATGCTCGGTGAGAGGATAAAATTAAAAGAATTCAAGGGGTAGGTATATTTAATTAGATATTTACAGGGCCTATATTATTTTTTATTTTTGTCCGACTATCATTTTAAGATAGACACTTAACGTTTGCTTACATTGATGATTTCAAAAGGTATCGAGGGGGATTGGATATTCAATATGGCCATACAGGTGACCATTCGGTGTTTGTAAAATTCAAAGAGAGGGAAATTATGTTCCACGTTTCCACATTATTGCCGTTCACAGAAACAGATCCTCAACAGGTATTTCCATAAATTTTTAAAAATGAATAGTAATATTAAAAATATTTTAAACTTAATTTTGGTTTAAATTGAGACCGTCGTTATTTTTTTTTTAGCTCCAAAGAAAACGACACATTGGAAATGACATAGTTGCAATCGTATTCCAAGAGTCTAATACGCCGTTTGTCCCAGACATGATTGCTTCGCACTTCCTGCATGCTTACGTTGTGGTTCAAGTGTTAGATCCAAATAGTCAAAATACTCGCTACAAAGTCAGCGTCACAGCGAGGGACGATGTACCCTTCTTTGGCCCAACTTTGCCTAACCCAGCTGTCTTTAAAAAGGTATGGTGGATTCAACTAGCGTTTAAGAAATAGTTTTAAGATGTTTGATCAAATATAAAGTTTAAAGAGTGATGAAGCGTAAACTACATTAATGCTTTTTCCATTCCTCATTTAGGGTCCAGAATTCAGAGACTTTCTCCTCACGAAATTGGTCAATGCTGAAAACGCTTGCTATAAAGCTGAAAAGTTTTCTAAACTTGAAGTAAAAATGCTCAAATATTTTTCCACTGGAATCGGATATTAATAAGCATTTTGAATGAATTAATCAGTGTCAATTCCCGTTTCCATATTCAAGTTAAGGACAAGGGCATCTCTTCTGACGTCTTTAGTGGAAGAACTAAGGCAGAAGATGATGGACCTCTATGGAGAAACTGTGATTGGCGAGCCCTTAAAATCGGAATCGTCTGGTAGCATGAGGTTCCTAGACACCGTGAAGAAGGCTTTAAGTAGCAGGGCACGGAACCAAGCAGGCGAAACTGGTTTGGTCAATGGCAACCCTCGAAGGTCCCTCTCAGGCAACAACAATATCAATAATAATAATGGCAGCATGCTGACAGGTTCACCAATGATTGAACCTACTCCTGTGGTAATTGATATTTAATTATACTCTTCTATTAGTATTAAAAATTAGTACGTTGAGGAATTTGTATTTTAACCATTAATTAAGTTTCCTGAGATAAGCTCACTTTATAAAGCAATTGAATATTCCATTTTTTCTTCTTCTTTTTTCTCCCATCTTCTTCACCACAATAATAAAATTGCTTAACTCCTATTTCAGCCAGGAGGGATATTACCCTAGTGTTTAGAAACGTCTTCTCTCTCATTATCTGCCCACTTTAAGGTTTAATCCAAGCTCTCGGCTTTCAAGAAAAATTTAAGAAAAAAACATTCTTGGCAAGAAATAATTTTGCAGACATGTGATGGTTTATTTTTTGTTTAGAATAACCGCGTTTTGGCCAACAAGAATCTCAATAAACGCTGCTCTCAAAGTAAAAGTGAGAAGGACAGTAGTTCTCTCAAGCGTGAAGTGCGCCTGTCGGACAGTATGAGCACGAGTAGTATTACCCAGTCATCGTGCTACAAAACCAACAGCAATCCATCTACTCCAGTTTCTAGTCCAGATACACCCCCTCACAGGACATTAAGGTACATCAAGATTTTAAGCTCAGTTGTCGATTAGTTTGTGAAATCTTCGAATGCAATATTTTCATGCCATTATCCACTACACAGATTGGCAATGTCAGAATCTGATTCCTCGAGCATCAACAGCATTGATTTGGAAAACATTCAGTACACTCACAACGATGACTCTGATACTGGGATGGAAAGCATGTCCTCGGCTGAGACACCCAACAAACGGGTGTCCTTATCGTGCAGCTTTTGTATGGAGGAAGGCGGATGCGCCTTAATAAGTGAGAGAGATGGTAAGAAATGAAAAGGACATCACAATATAGGCCTAGCTGTAAAAAACACGGCCATAATTAATTCCTCCTTTTTGATGGTAGCTCTGCTAAAACAGATGGAAGCATTAAAGCAAGAAGTAAATAAGCTCAAATGTGTTAAATTGGATCTTTTGAGGCAAAATACGGTTGGTTAACCTTTTTTTAAAACCTATTTGCAAAATATTTTCTTTATTTAAAACAATATTTATGTACCTTCTTGATTTGTTAGGCTTGTCAGCGAGAAATGAAGAAAATGAAAGAGAGGGAAATTATGCTACAGCTGGAACTGAATTCAGCTACCAAAGAAGTGGGCAAATATAAAAGTTTGCTAAAAGAGTACAATAACGACGGCTCAGTCGTATAATTGTGGAACATTCCACTTTTAATAACACTAACGATCGTAAAGCAAAACTAGAGGAGGTAAAAAAATGAAAAATACACGAAAAACCACTTTAGTGTCGTTCTGTACAAAAAAAATCTTTAAAAGTGTAAATCGATATATATGTATATATAACTATGCGTTATTAAAACAAAATCTAGAGGCGTAAAAGGATAGTTTCCACGTTGACCCAGCAGGCTCGCGATGTGACACGTTTGACGCAAAAGCTCGTGTTTGTGATTCGACGATTTTTCCTTCCTTTTCCGTTTATCAAATAATTTTTAAGCATTTGTGAATTTGATCATGTGTGTGAGACATACTTTTAAATGTTATTTAATTTTTCTCTTTACAACTTCTAAATACATGTAATAGTGAATGTCTGCTATGTGTAATTGTCTTGAGCAAAAGTTGCATGTTCCAAACATAAATTATGATCAAATCTATATGCATTCATTATGTACTAACATGTAATTAGAATTATGTATGCATATACTAGTACTCGCAAAGCGATAAGTTAGCAATTCAGTTTTCACCCACCCACTTTTCACATTTTTCATAACACTAATCTAAGATTTACTTTCATTTGCAAAATTCGTGTATAGATCAGAGATCAGCTAATATAGAATAGCCTTAAAATTTGAAATGCCGTGTTCAGCATGGCTCAACAAATATTCAGTAAGAAACGACTTGCCATTGATTTAAGAACCTATGTTCAGTGTATAATTTTAAAATTATCTAACAAAGCTTCACCAGACTTTGTCCATGTTTGGAGAAAAAATTAATTTTAATCTTAAAAGGAGTAATATTTTTTAAATTTTAAGTTTGAAAAAGAAGATATCAATAGATGTTTTAATTTAGCTTTTAATTGCCTTTAACAAAATGATCTAGACTGCAGATGTATGTATTCTGTCCGTTTGACCATGTGTGTATAGATGACTAGAAATGATTGCCAATGTTGCTCAGTAAGCATATTTTATTTCAAAAAATCTCCTAGCTAAGCTATCAGTATTTTCGTTGACTTCTAATGAAAGGCATATAATCAGCTTGCTTTTCAAGCACATAATTGTATTGCCGCAATTTACACTGATAACAATTATATCCCTAATGTGATTGGAAACTGCTTTAGCATTTTGTCTGAGTAATGCAAAATTTCATTTACAATGAAGCTGCATAGACAATATGAATTTTAATTCACACATCAACAAATAAATATACAAATAAACAAATAAAAATAATAATTCAAATTAGTTTCTTTGGAAATATAAGTTAAGAGAATGAAATATGGCATAAGTAATTGTGGATATACTTACATCCTCTCATGTTTTCTAGAATAGATAATTTAGAATGAAGCTTTACATGTACTGCCCAAATAAGTTTAGAATGTTTTTCTTGCGTGTGGCTAATGAAGCTAACCATGTCACATGTTATTGGTATTTTAATGGAGATCTTAAACCAGGCTTTCATTAGCTTGTTTGACTCCCAAATCAGATTCTCATAAACATCTAAATTTTGCTTTAAATTAATTTTTTGTGTCATTTGGAGTCAAAATGGATAACCAAAATATTTTATCGAACCATAAAATATGCATAATTGTTTTGTCATCATGATTGCAGCAAAATTGTAGTCCGGATGATGTCATGTGTTTTTATGCTACAAATGTAAAAATTCCAGATAAACGAGCCTTATCATTTGGATCTGTTTCTGTTTGCATGGGCCCGAGTGAATCTTATTCTGGTAATTTAATTACCTGCATTCAATGTCAGTTGATCTGAGTCCATATTTATTTTGTTGGCATTTAATAAGGCGGATAGATAAATTATGCAATGTGTGTGTAGATCTATGCAACTTCGTTTTTGTTTTGCATAAATGAATTTCTCTGCTCACGTATCAAGCTCCCCCTGTGTTCTAAAAATCATTTGTATTTTTTATCTCGCACCCATTTTTTTTATTAATTTATTAGAACCAAGTGTGAATTTTGCATTGACGGTTTTGCATTAATGGTACATTGCGCAGTAGACAGCTCGGCTAATTCGTGACAAATATTAGCACCATAACAAGAAAAAAAACTGCTATTGATTTAATTACTGCAGTTAATCATAAGTAATTGTCAATTTGTCAAATAAAATTTATATTGCAGAAAGTGATTGTTTTCATGGTATATTTTGTTGAGCAAGAGATTTTCCATCAGCATAATACAGCAAATACAAAGATGGATACACCACTTCTACTGTGATGGAAATCTAAAAACGTCACCAAGTGAGTTTAAATGTAATTCCATATTTTCCACTCAATTCTATCTGCAAGACTGCTTCAAGCCCTATACTTGTAATGTAAAAATGTTTTTTTATCATTTAACAAAAAATAATATAATTGTGATTTTTTTAAGGACCAAAAACAAATATTTTCCTAAAATTATATTTCATTAATTATTAATTTCATATTACAATTTGTATGTGAATGTTGCCAAAAACTATCGTTAGATGGCGCTGAATGTCCAGTTAAGCAAAATTATGTGCCAATATATGTAGTATAATGGTGCATAGTATTACGATGGGTAATGGTCTAATAACGGACAATTTGCAGCTTCTTGGCATTGTCATATTTTCTCCAATCCAATATATTTGTATATTTCTCTTTCACGAAGCAGTCCCTATTAATAGTGACACAAACTAAGGAAATGGAAATAAATTGATATTTCCTCTGTATTGAATCACTCCCAATTGCTATAATTTTGCTTTTCTATTACGGAAAATTAGTCTAAAATACATGTGTAGGCCTACTGAAAATAAATTCTCAAAAACTTTAAGCGTCAATCAGTTTAAGAAAATTAATTAATTGCAATGTATAATATGCATTGACACTCAGTTAATTTACATAATTGTACAAAACAAAGCTACAGTGTCTGTATTTTAGAGCCATTGTGAACGAGTGCTCTATTTGCGATAAAATATGCAATAGAAGCGATATTGAAATAATTAAAAGTTTGTCAGTTCCCGCTTTTATTTGCTGATTTTGGTGAAGCATTTACCGCACCATGACTCACTAGGTTAGGTTCCTCGACTGAACTTTCACATAGCTGACGTTAACCTTTGATCTGCAACGGTGATTTACAGTATAATGCATTCTTTATCATTGATCACGCAGTACATGTACAGTATTTTACAAATTAACTGATGACTTATGTCCTTACTGGTTTACACTGTACATACAGTGACGCCATCTATAATCAGGAAATTCAAATTCACTTCGTATCGATAAAAGTGGTGTGGAGATGGCGCCACCATCTTCATACGTTCGCAATGTTGCCAGCAGGCATCCGTGTAGGCGGCAATGCGATGAACGGTCATTTGTGTTTTTCGTTGTTCGTGTGATTATCGTGCTATCTTGTGTAATTTGCTAATTTATTATTGGACTAGTGATGTGTTTATTGGATTTTAGTTCTACTCTATATCCGTTTGAACTCGAGTTGAATGGTAAGTGACGTTCAGGATTACTTGTAATTGTCTTTGGATGTCAGTGAATGTTTTCACCAAAAATCGAATGCATATCAGACTCGATCACTTTCCCTCACCTGTGATCTACACATTTTTATATTCAAATCGGGGTTTTAATGCTTCTGTAAATCTCAGAAAACCCCACGAGAATAATCAAACTTTCACCCCAGGTTAATTCAGATCAAGAAAATGTACGTTTAGAGCTCTTCAAGTAAAACCGTACTAAAACTTTTTGAAGCCATCATGCGTGTGAATCATACACAATTTCAGGCTTTTAGCCGCCACAATGAACATTTGATAATTGATTGCAGTTAATGATAGTAGGACGTTAGCGCGAACAATCGAACTTGCGCTTTTAAAGAAGTAAAGTTTATTGACTCCAGCTATAGACTATGCCCCTTATTCGCTAATGCGTGGAATTTACTTGGGAAATATTGGAGTAGGAAACTGGTTTTGAGTAAATAACACAGCGAAACCTAGCCTACATTGTATTTAACCTGCGCAAGTTTTTATATTTTTAAAATACTTGAGCCCTGCAGGGGCTCTAGATCCATGACGATCGAAATTTAAACCCATTTGAACTTGTACAGTACATGAAGGTACACAATGTGTTCTGATATTTGTCAACTTGACATTTTCTGCCCAAATTATCTGATCTCAGATTAGTGCCTTGTTGTTAGTGACATTCGTAAACCTTGAAAGATTATGGGTGAAATAACCCTTTGGTTAATACTTGGCTGTGTTAAGCCTTTCGAGATAGCCACGAGCCTTGGATTTTTGTTGAAACTGGATTCTATACAGCCAGCTCCCTCTGCTGGATCCTGATTGTAGTGCTGCTGCATTAGAATTAAATCTTGTAAGATTGCTCGCACTGGTGGTGGATTATTTCTCGTCGCTTATTTCTTTCTTCGTCTAAGCTACATCTTTCTTTCAAGATATTGCTGTGTTTCTTATTTCTTCATTGTTAAATGGGAAATGAGTTTTGTAAGTGGGGAAGTGCTGCTTTTTCAGACGTATCCGTTCCTTTTCAGGTAAGAGGCCATGTTGATGCCTATGATTAGGGTTGTTTAAATTTTATCAGGAGCTATTTGCATTGGCAATTAAAATAATTAAGCCGATGCTGCCTGTGATCATACCCATGTTCAATAAATGTCAACAAGGTGAGCGTTTCGCTTGCTTCATCGTGACTACTTACTCGGCTTCAAACCCAAATTATGTACAAATTGGCTTGGGGCACGACAAGAATTAAAATATGGGAAGCACGTAGAAAGCATGCTTAAAGGAACTACGGTGTAAAAAATGGTTTTGTGAGGAGGATTTACTTTGCAGTCCTCTACGTGTCTTTGCAGATTGTATGATCTCGTGTTGTCTCCCCCTAATAACCGCCATTGAAGTATGATTCTGCGGAATTCCAAAATAATTCGTTCGTACCTCCAAACTAAACTAACTGGATTCAAATATCTAGTCCTGTTCCTTTGCAAAATGCTTACTAGCCAAAAGATACTGTAGTCGTTCTGGGCCTCTTTGCTGGCTCAGAAAATCTGGCATTTGTTTGCCTGAGGAACTTGTTTCCTTGGGTTCATTTTTTTTTCTTTTTTTCTCGCCATTAGTGAAAGTGCTTTATCAGTTTTTGATGGAATGTTCTTCAGACCATTTACTCTGGAGAACTGCTTTACTTATCGGCACAACCTAACACACTTTGGTGTCGTTATCCCACTTTAGATATTATTGCTAATTCCAGAGCGGTGCTATTGTTGATAGATGAGTACATTATGTACTTGAAAGGTGTTTGTTGCTGATATCCCTTACTTGTTTACATTCTGTTTCGCGTCCCTTATCTGTCTCGTTTTTGCTTTTCTCACTATCGGCTGAAATTGAGCATTATTTCTTCGTTTAAAAGCGTAGGAGGAGCTTCTCTGTTATTCACAGAAACGGCAGAAGCACAAACGCTTAGCCTTACCTCCATCTGGAACAGATGTTCTTATTAATATTATCAAAAAAAAAAACTGAAGACCCTCATACATTGATGGCATATGCCTGCAGTAAATGTTTTAAAAACAGCCCGTCCCATCGGCTTGTTACCCCTGCCTGCACAGGCCCTCCAATCCTCCATATGCTGTAAATAAAACAAACCAAGCCTCCCACGATGCATGCTTGGGATTGGACGTGAAAAAAACTGTATACATGTAGGTCTGTCTACATTCTCTAAGCGCCGGTCTTTTTTATATTATAATCATGTTTTGTTACTGGAAATTCCGATTTGTTGTGTCATCTCGTTGACAAGAGCACGATACTGCCCGTTGAGAACTGGACAGTCTGAAACACGTTAAATTCATGTCACTTTTTCATCCCATTGTACTCAGTTGGAAGCACCCCTCTTAATTGCTCACATTAATTAGCAAGTGTGATGCTGTCCAGCTGAATAAGTGATCTAATTTCCAAGGCGATTCCAATGTTTTGAAGGCCATCACTTTACGACTTGTTTAAGGCGTCTGAAATTTGATGCACATCATTTTGGCCTGCTTTCTTTCAGTGTCAATTACGTTCTCACAGATAGCTACGTAAATCATAAAATGTCCAAGTCATGTGCCCTTTATCAACGATTGCATTTTGATCCCTCAACATGTGGTTTTAATTAACACCCTGCTTGTGCTTATATGGGCAAATTTTACTTCTTGCTGAGGAATATTTCTGGAAAAGCCGGTGGCTTCCCATAAGTGTTCTGACTGTATGTCTATAAATAACTATGCTATTTTCATTTCACATCCACAAGTGTGCATTTGGTGAGTTAATCTAAGCTTGACGTGAAGTGAAAAGTGAAATGAAGCAGGCATGTTACATATGCAAAGTTTGCAATTGGATTTGAAGTCGAACCAAAACATTGAACAAGCCTAGCCTTCGGTGTTTAATTCATTTAAGAGGCAGAAAGCTAAAGATTTTCACATTATCGACTGCTATATCGTCGACGTGATTTCTTCCTAAATATAATTGATTGAAGAGCATGAGCTCAATGTTTAATGGTGCACAGTTTATTTGAAGCCAAGTTTTCTCAAATATTACAAGCAACGGTAAACTTCAAATGGTAAGTTTCACTGTTATGTTTTTTGATCTTATTGTAATGTTGGTGAGATCAAAGCATACGTTGCTACGTGCGTACTGTCGAAAATAAACCGTTGGGCGTTTCCTATTTAAAGAGTTTTGAGCAAAAACATTGAAGATAACATCGTCGTTCATATGTAACGTTCTTGGGTTTACGAAAAACTTCCTAGTAACCATGGAATTGATGAAAAGCCTGTCCTATAATCTCTCCTAGTCGAGTTCGGAATCCCATTGCATTCCGGAGCTGTAAATCTATTGATGTACAGGTTTAGCTTAGTAGTATCCACATGGCATGTTGTTTACTTGAATAGGTGAAGGGCCTTTTAATGTGCGACGAAGCGCACGCTAAATTTAAATCTGTTTACAGTTGAATAAAATGTTAGTTCTTATTAATTTCTGCCGCTGCGCAGATGTAGCCCCGTGTATGCATATAATGCCGCGAGTCTAAAAAAAAATCAGCACCGATCCAGACAAGAACAGTGTCTACTTCCGTCTTTTAACTTTCTTCAAACTTCACACATTTTACAAGAACAGGGCATCTGAAAGGGGCAGCTGTATTGGTTCTCAACGTATTTAGGATTGTTCGTGAATTTTTTTCGTTACTGATGCATAATTCTTACCACGGAGATACTGAAAATCAATAGGCTTAGCCAAAAGGATGTCCACCTTGCAAATAAATGAATTACACATTTTTTGCTTCAAATACTTATTACAATTGCTAAACTTATTTTCCCCACTGTAAAATTGGTGGTCCACTAGGGTCTCCGTTATATTTTAAAATATCCCGTTTATTTATAAAAAAAAACATCTGAAAAAAATTGTTATGCGAACTCCGTAAAATGATCTTGTCTGCAATACAACCTTGCAAGGCGGGTTGCATGCCTTTTTTTAATTCATTTTTCAAATTTTTTAAATTTCTAATACATAAACGGGGAATTCTGAAATTATAAAACATAACGGAGACTCTTGCAGAGGATCAATTTAGTAATTACAATAAATGTTTGAAGCGAAAATGTTTGTTTTCCCATGTTGTGTATACTTTTGGTGCATACTTGTGTACAGTGAAAGTACGAAATGCCAACTATTTCAGTAGACCTACGCTTTGTCGCACCTTGGCAGGCAATGCTGGTAGTTTTGCAAGTGAAGGACTTGTATTTTTTTTTACTCAAATCACTGGTTGGGAAAGCTTCCAAGATGAGTGATAGTCGATACGACTCACGTTTGTCATTGTTAATAAATTCATGTGTGCTAGTCTTTTTAGAGGTGTTATGAGATCGTGCTTTCGTAAATGCCATGATCATCAAATAGTTGCGTAATTTATTGCCCTGGCAGCAACGTTGCAATTATGGATAAAAACTTGCCTTCGCTGTTTTCTTTTGTCCAAGGCTAGCTAACTTTTTTTCTGCAATATGTTACGCGTCTTGAGTGATTTAGTAGTGCTTCTGATTCATATCCCAATTTATTCGTAAGAGGAACATTCGCTTCATTGTCTGGAGCTGTTATACAAAGCTGAACGAGGCCTGTGTTTAGCCCTTGAGTTTTATTTTAACACGGGGTTGCCATTCTGCATGAATCACTTTTTCTCCTTGACACCAGAAACAGACACTTTAGTCATCAAGTGTTATTGAGGCTGTAAATAGTATTACAGATTTTCTCAGCAAGGAGTAAGAATTTGGTACATTTTCTGATCTAGAAATCATTGATTAGAAATGTGCCTCTGTGCTATTTCGTAATATTATAGAGAGCTGTAATATAGCCTACACGTAGCTATGTGAAAATGAGACATACGTGTAATAAGGTAGGTTTGCCACGATATACTTAGCTTTGAACAGCCTTTTTGTCTTTCGTTTTGATTACTTGCCTTTTATTGTGGGCTAAAAGTTGAATGCCCTCCCAGGAAATCTCAAATGACTATCGCATTCTTTTGACAATTTTCGGATTCACCAGATTAATTGTCGTCGTTAACAACGAAAATAGAAAATAGACGTCTGCGCTCAGGTTGTTCTGACGAGATTCGGTAATTACCATATTGATTAACCGGTTAGCCACATAATCTGCTTGTACAGTTATGTGCTAAGCTAATATCCGAAGCAGGTGAATGGTGGCACACTAAGCATCAAGATTTGTCTTTGATCCCCTCAACGGTAGCTTTTTACAGGGTTAAGCTCGTTTTGTTACCTCTTGTCTGCTAAACTTGTGATTCAGTTGATTTGGAGAAGAAATATGTCGTTTTCTCCCCCCATTCCCCTTAGTTGTATAATTGCCGAAAAACAGGCATATCTTTCTCTGGAATTAAGCTTTCAGGGATGCCTGCAGTTCTACCCCTTACTGTATGTAGTTCGTTGGTCAATTATAATTATGGAAACGTTGCTCTGGTGTGGGCTGTTGACTCTTGCCAGCATGCACTTGGTTTTACTCCAGTGGGTTCTCACGAGTTAGCCACCGTGACTGGTTATATGATTGTGTTTCTCATTTAAGACGGAATACCGAGCGAGGGTGGCTGGACGAGGCTTTAATTTCGTTGGTGTGGGCGCTCGTACTCGCTGTGACGTCACTCGAAATTAAATTTCTAGGCTGGGGTCGGAAACAGCAGAACCAACTTAATCAGTTCCTCGCATGCTTCCGCACACCCCAGGGTTGGTACCCCGGAAAATTACAATCACTACGTTTACATGCACAGTTTAAAGCAGTCCTAACGTGAAGCATTTCAATCCAAAGAATTTTGGCGTGAGTTTACATGACAAGACT
>JAQIXS010001085.1:0-34042 GCA_034700785.1 Rossiulus vilnensis | reverse complement strand
CACCCTGGCTTTTCGCCCGATTTATTTCTCGCCTCTGACCCGGAGTGCGATGGTCGCTTTCGGAGGCGAAGAAACCGCCTTTTTACGGCCGCCGCGCCGGTAATTTTTATTGAAATGGGTGGAAAATGCGAGGCGCAAGACCGACCGCGTGAAATTGCGCTCCAATGTGCCTTTCTGCGGCCATGAGCTCTCGGGTAGTCCGCCGCGTGGCACCTGCCACCCGATTCGACGGAATCGGGGGCTTTGGCTGCAATTTCGCGCGCGCTCGGAAGACGAGCTCGCGCCATTTTTCCGCGTTCGAAAGAGTCATGGAGATCGACGGAAAAGACGTGCTCTTGTTTTTGAAGGAACTTTTCAAAAAGGAAGATGATCCTGGGTAATTATCGTTGTCATTTATTGAGTGGTTGTTGAGTGCTTCGATTTAAGAACAAATTGATTAATGACATTGATGTAATGACGTCTGGAAATGGGATAAACGCCGTCGTTGAAAGACCTCAAAAGACTCCAAATGGGTGTTGTGGAATTTGTGCGCGATCGTTACAATTGCCATTACCTTCTGATGTTGGCATTACTAAAGATCGTGTAAGATAAATTGAAAAGCAGACATTACGAGATAATTATTAACGTCATTACCCGAGCGTCATAGTAATGGTCGTGAAAGGTCCGCTGACAATTTTAAGCCTACCATTAAGCCCGTATATGGCGGGAAACTAACAACTACAGTGAAAGCACGTGTAGCTCTTGGTGTAATTGGTTATTTAGTGGAAATAACTTGCATGAATGAATTGAATGCCAATTGGGAAATCCTTTGGAAGGGCATTCCAAAATCTGCGAGAATGTAAAGAGTAGTGATGTGCATTTTATTTCTTTCAGTTGAACTAAACAATTACGAAATACTTTGTGAAATCTCGATTGTTACCTCTTAATTTGTAGTAATCTGACCATGCGGATGATCCGCGATGCGTATCGTAAAGCTCGTAACATTCGACAAGAGTTGTCCAGGGAGCAGCGCCGGGTGTTTGCATCAGTAGCTGATAAGGTGTATATTGAATTTGCTAATGCGCAGGTGAGACATAAAAGTAATTTCGCTCTAAAACGTGATAGTGATGAAGCTGGATGACGTGCTGTGATAGCTTGCATGTTAGTATAATGAAGCAATTTAGGTCAGGGATTCCTTTTACTGAGTAATAACATTTAAAACTTGATTTATGAAGGAGGCCGCTGCAGCTGTTAAACTACAAGCGCCAAGAAATGTGGCTAAACGATCCTATGGTCGAAGTTCGCCCGATGATGACTTCCTGCCAGACAAGCGGCCCAGAAAATCGGAGGATTCGGCTGAGTTGTCCGAGGATGACTTTAAGCCTGCTAAACTGTCCAAAAAACCTTCAAAGAAAAGCTTCAAGCTGTTAGTCGATGAAAGTCCACCCAGAGAAGCTGCAGAGCGTTCAGTTGTCGATCCCATCGATAATTTAGATTCAAAAGTCGAAGGCATTGTGAAAACCTCATCATACGAGAGTGCACATCTTAACGTAAAGAAAAAATCTCTGAATGATCAAGTGCCGCTGGAGCCAAAGGCTGATATGAATTCGAGCGAGAGCGCTTGTTCTGAAAAATCAAAGCCTATCGCTGAAATAAGTAATGGTGTCAAGCAAGGGAACAGTTCCTGCAGTGATGATTCCATTGCAAAGGCAGAAAGTCCATCTGCCGATGAAGAGGTCGTGCAAAAAGAAACCACTTCTAAGAAGAAAATGAACCTTTCCAAAATCATTTCGGACGAAGAAGAAACTTCGCTAGGTGTTGAAACCGACAGCATCAGCTCAGATGAGGACTATTTGGAAAAAAATTCCAAGGCGAAAGACAAGAGACTCCGCAAAAAATCGACTAAGAAAGGAAAGCACCAAACGAAGCCCTCACAGTCGGATAAGATCAAGACTAAAAAATTAAAAATGAAAGACAAAAAAACAAAGGGGCGTGATGCGAATGGCATTAGCGATGGCTTCACTAGTGATGATGAGGAACCTTTGTCAGGATTCAAGGAAAAAGAGACTAAAACTAAAAAGCCGAAAAAAACATCAAGTAAGGACTGGGAGCAAGATTCGGACTCAGATGCATTTAAAAAAGATCAAAAAGTGAGGAAAACAGAGGTAAGTGCCATCTGAATGGCGCACTTGTTTTACAGGGAACTAATTGCACGATTTCACTTGGTGCCTGAAGGTGAAACCAACAGTATGACAGTGTACAGAATTTCAAGTTGCATTATTTGTTTTGCGTGCAACAGCCGAAGGAAATGGTAGATCCTGAACTTGCCATGCTCAAGCGATACATCCGCGAGGCTGGAATCCGCGTCGTGTTTGTGCAAATCTTCAAGGATTGTGAGAGCATGGAGGCCAAGAAACAAATACTCTCTTCCATACTGGCAGACGCTGGAATTGAAGGTTACCATGCTTCCCCTCGTTATCGCTACTTTCGCAAAGACATTGGATGGAAACGCATTTTATAAAACGTAGTTGTTAAAATATCTTCCATTTATCAAAGGCAACAGGTGTGGTTAACATCGATGAAAGTATCTGTTGCCAAAAGGACAGTTATGCTGGCTTGTGCATAACGTTTTCTGTCTTAACATTTGGCAGACCCGTGATCGAAACCTGGGTCGGCTTTGTTGACTTTGTTGTCCTGGTTTTCCAAAGTTGCTTCCCGGTCAGTTCCAGGGTTCGTGTGCATCCCATATGAATACGCACAGAATTTTGACTTGATGGAAGGTGCTCCTTTTTTTTTTTTTTTTTTTGTAAACGTTAATATTTTCATTTATTTCACTGATGAAAAAGGCCCAGAAATTACTAGAGCTAAAATAAAAAACTTGAATGAAATTTCTGAAATAGCATGCCCCAAAAATGCGGTACTAAGTGTTTCCATCCGAAGTTTTCTAATTGTTTCGTTCATTTTCTATGTGTGCTACTTGATGACATGAGATCCTAAGGCTGTTTTGTTTTTGCCAGGTGAACCCACGATGGAAAAGTGCAGGAATCTGCGCAGACAGAAGGAAAAAATGGCGGAAGTTAGCTCGCTAGACCCGGGGAACATTCTGGGGAACACCGAAGGTTGGGTCGAGCATCTTTCGGATTCCTTATCCCTGATCCTCAAAGCGCAATCACTGACCAGTGCGCCTTTGTTTTGCATGCCCAGTAGGCCGGACGCGACGGGCCATGCGGAACACCTCGCCACCCTCGACGGTCGTTGAAAAACGGGAAACGTCTTCGGACGCCTCGACCAAGAAGATGTTCACCAACCTGAAAGGGATTGTGGACAGCGAAGATAGCTGCGATGATTGAGCCGAGCGAGGTACTTGCTGAAAGTCTCAAAGTTTGTCGTTAAGGGGGTTTTGTGCAGATATGTTCTCCTGACACGTTGGTACACACAATACCCGTTTTGAATTTCTTGGTACTGTTGTTTTAGTTGGTCTGATACTCGCAAATTGGTAAAGCATGCAAATGCGATGATTTATCCTGAAAACAAGACTAAAACGAGTCTTTCCAGTGGTAACATCTGTAATCTTAGTTTTTAATCGCATTATATTACATTTAAACAACTGAACATTTTAGTGAAGTGATTCGATAACAAAATAAAATCAAAACAACTGGTGACTAATTTGAAAGATACAGTTTCGAGGCTTTACAAGATCGATGCATTAGTGACAAAAACGTACTAAAAACGTACGGTAAACAAATGCTCGTGGCTAACCTTGATATCATTAGCTTATTCTCGCGTTACATGAGTAATCACCCTATCGGCCGGTTGCGCGGGCCTTCACTGACGTTTGTCGGTCAGTAAAGCCCACTTTCATGAGCAGAGAAGTAATATTCGGGGCTCCCACAGAACCTGGGAAAGTCAGGGGAATTTTGAATTTTTTTTCAACAAGTCGGGGGATTTCCTTCTAATCCGTCAAGTTTCTCGGGCGAATTATATGGCAGAATTCATAATTTGTAATTATTTCTTGAATATTTTGCCTGCGCCGTCCACGATTTTTGATCTTCAAACGTTTTTACCTACAGCATTTTGTTACAATTGTTTCTAAGCAGATTATAATTAGCAGGTTTTGAATAGAAATGCTGAATATGTTGAAATCTACGATTTGTAATCTCGGTTTAATTTTTTTTTAAAAATCCTGCTACATTCCATTACATGCACTTCATATTCCTCAGCAGTTTTACTTAGGAATATAGACCATAATCTGTGAAGTTGCTACTCCGCCATTAATTAATAGAAGTAGAAACCAGTGAAAAGCAAGGGATTTTATTTTCCTAAAGCTGTGGGAACCTTTAAGATTTTAAAGATTAAACTGCCATGACAACACGTAATTCACTTAACGTTACTTTCAGTTGCAGTTGCTTTCGATCTTGGAATTATTGGATTATTTTTCGTTTTCTATGTTGATTAGCTGTTAGGTATTCAATCTATTGAGATAACTTGAGTATGAGGCACACGCAGTTCTGATTTCATGATATAAAGCACTCCCAAATGTACATTTATTGAATCTTCAATATTCTTTTTATTGAGTTCGAAACAACAGGAATGATTTAGGAAGGGCCTGCGCAACCGGCTTATGACTAGAATTCACTTGCACGTTTGGTGCGCTGCAGGATGTCACTCGCTGCAGCCCACCGTCTCCTAAATCTCTTCTCGCGAACGTAAAGAGATACTGAATAACTAAATTTGTACCCTTGCAGGGGAGAACTATGTACACTTTTATGGCATATAGCGAGTGGGGAGCAAGGCGGTGTACGTTAAGGCCAGTGCACAATTCCGCATCGTAGTCCAGAGATGCTCAGTTTGTGTGACTGTAGTTAGTGTGAACTAGCCTACAACTGCCATCGGTGTGCTACTGGAGCCCCCTAGCAGCTCTTGTCTCATCCCTAAGTGCATGCGTGCAACTATGTACAGTGCACAATTCACGGGGTATCCGCACTAAATGTGTTTCCATTTACCTGACAACTACGATGGTGGGGGCAATCGCATGCATCTTAGGCGATTGTTCAGCTAGGATTGTCCATGAAAGACTCGGGGGAATCCAGAATTACTATTTTCTTGGATGTCATATTATTAACTTTAAGATGTACAGTTATTTTGGTCAGCTTATAAGTTGTACCATCATTTAGCTGTCCCTATCATTTAAAAAATGGAGTAAACTGGGGAAAATTAAGGATGAGTAGTATTGCACCCATAATGCAAAACGTTTCTGAGGATATTTTTTGGTTAGTAATAGCACTGCTAATTACGTGTTATCCCATGTTTAATTGAAGGTCTGCTAGTGCCTTTCCTACGTTATGTTATTTGAGCATTTTCAGTATTTCAGTAAAATCCGAAATGATAAACTTTCTGTCATGATGAGAGTGAGAATGTATTTTTTATCATTGTCCCCATCAGTGTTTACATTAAAAAATAATACTGTATATTAGAATATTTTTAGCACTGTCCTCATTATTTAAAGTATAAAACACAGCAGCCATTAGTAGACGACCAATTCAACATGGGGAATCATGTATTTAGTAGTGATAATATTCATTCGAAGCAAACTTATATTCAAAAAAGTGTGTGCATTGCGGGTACAGGCTTAAACACCCTTTCCACTCGGCCTTAAGATAAAAACGAAAAGACGAATTTGGCATAAGTACTTAGATTGCTCAGAACAAACAATTTTCCCAATTTTAAAACCCCATTCCAGTTTGTTAACATCCCATAACTACGGTTTTCCAAAAAAATTCTGGACATCGATACATTCATTTGCAGAATTTGATGGGATTCTCTTAGTACAGTATAATAGAAGCAAGAAACTGGATGAAATCCTCGTGTCGTTTATGAACAACACCCAGTCGAACAATCAACACCACATTAATGCCAGAAATCCTTCGTACACAGCTGTTCGAGATTGCGAACGAAAGCGGAGAAGGGGATAAGGGAGGACACTTGTTTTCCTGTTAATTAGCATATGTTACGGAGGGAATTGAGATACATTATGGCGCTCCCACTTATCCACCCAAGAGATACAGTAAATAAGTATTAACATGCTTGTCGACCGCATTTAATTTAATCGAGTAAACTTTGCAACTCCTAATGGACTGCAACCACCCAACAGATATCAAAAATGCTTCACGCGTTCAAGTCCGGGAATTTTTGAAATTTTTAATCCAGGAGGTATCTCATGCACTGTGCGAAGCGTTTTGTTTAAACCCAGAACTCCACAATTTGAAGAAGAAGGAAATTGAGCGATAATCCCTTTTCAAATTGCAGTTGTTTTATCCACCCAAGTGGACTTTCTCGGCTTGCTTAGCCAGCCTCATCGAGCCATGCTTAGAGGACCAACAATTGCATAGCAATAATTAATACATTAGCGCTGAATATATAATTTAAACAGTGCATCACTTTTTACGAGGAGGATAACTAACTGGAAGGAAAGGGAGGTTTTGGGACCTAAATAACGGTCGGTTAGCATCATACCCGTATTGTCCGACAGTAACTGAGTCCACGGGAGTGGATTAGTAAAACTAAATGTTTTTTTTGATTCGACCTGCAATTTGAATTTGTAATATCACTCGGCGGTTAAGTAGCTCGTTGAAAAGAAATGCAGTCGACACTTGTTGAATGGGATATTCGTGGACACTTTTAGGCTTACACGGCAATATTAGTCTTTGAGAGGAAGGACATAGTAGATATCGAGAATTTAAAAAATAAAAGCCAGATACGATGAGGATGAAATGATACACTGGACGTGAGGGATGCAATCCATTATGTACACGTATTAGGAGAAAAAGGATTTCTTTGCATAAACGTTATTGATTTTATACATGCTATGTACAGTACATTAATAAATATCACTCTGCCGCAGCCACCCCTCTCCTCGGTTCGTTCTGCAAGAGGGGGTGGAAAATTGCGGCAAATCGTTGGCTCAAAAAAAAATTCTGGTGGGGAGCCGAGATCACCGCCGGCATGTAGCCCACCGTTATCGCTAGATCACTACGTTGATGGCGAGACTGAGTTATGTCCTGGGAGGTCGTGTTCGATGCTAATTGCATCATTATACCCTACAGGTACATGTGCTATTTGCATTGATTAAAATTCCCAAAGATAGTTTTAATGTAGGAATTCTTGTGAAAAACAGCATTACTTCTGTATGTTTGTGCAAAGGGTGCGTTCCAACAATTAATTTCCTGAATATCAAACAAATCTAGTTATTCATTGACTTTTCGTATGTTTACACAGCCCAACAATTAATTTACTAGGCAAGATAAATTTTGCTGAAACTCCTTTAAAATTAAAATTACCTTTTGGGAATTTATTTATAATTCCCTGTGCTGACTTGGTTTGTAGTTCCTAACCAAGGTTCGTGCCATCCTTCATAGTAAGTTATTAAAATTAACTCTTTATATAACTACTTCCATGAGAGGAGTACAGGCTTTGTTGTACTGATAAGACTTGACGAGCAAAATGTGTCCCTGTCGGTCAAGTACATGCAGTGGAACTTGCGGTAGAGTGCAGTTATATAAATTAAGTGGCCCTTTAAATAGTTATTCTTAAGGAAACCCCATTATGTCATTTTTCTTTTTTTAAATCGATCGAGAGTGAACTGTTGCTGGGTTTTTGGGAAAACATTTGAATTGCAATGGTCCTAGAATGCCTCACTAGGAATATGCAACGAAAGTCGATTACACCATCGACAAGAGCTTGCTGTTAGCAATGTTTCTTAATTCAGCCATTTTAACGGAAAGCCAGATTTCACGGTTTTTCCAGTTTGGCACACCGCTACTTCCATCATCCACAGTTTTGGTACTTGGTAGTGTTGGTACCAAACTGCAATCGCGCCTGTTTGGTATTTGCGGTTGATACCCGCGGGTCGAAGTGTTGGCCAAAAGAGAAGCCAGAGTGAAGAAGGTTCACCGTGCAATTTAATCACATGCCATTGGAATGCTTGTAGAGAAAAGAAAGGCGTCGGCGCTGGGAGACGAGCATGAGAGGGATTCTGAGATTAAGTGATCGGAATGAGGAGGATAGCAAAATCTAGCGAATGGCTGGCTCACCGCGGCAAGCCTGTGCCTGTGCCGGAGAAAATAAGTTAGGACTCTGTGATGGACAGCCATCAGAACACGGATTCGGCAGACCTAGACAGGTGGATCGGATGAGAGGGACTGCGGGCCAGGCGCTTCTTCGGCAACTTGTCCAAGAGCTGAAAGAGCTTGCTGAAGTCGGGGCGCTCGTGTCCTTTGTACGACCAACACAGCATCAAGATATCCTGTCGAAGTGAAAGATAGGAATGAATTTCAATTCAACTCGGTACCCTACTGTCCGCAAAGATTTGCCATGGGGTAGGTGAATAAAACCTATCCTTACTTTGACATCTCTCGAAGCTTGCACGCTGCCCAGGGATTGCTTGATGCCCTTGCCGACCTGCCAGATGATGGCCTCCGGTGGCTGACCTTTGAACGGCCATTCGCCGCACAGAAGCTCGTACCAAACAGTTCTGCAACGATTGCGAACAAAAGGGCGTTTCAGAAGACTTCTGCGCCCTATCCGGATAGAGGATCACGTTTCGACACTCACCCGAATGCATAGACGTCCGAGGCCTTGGTGAAGGCGATCGTGTAGTTTTCTTGAAAGTGGTTGGAGGCCCTCAAGCGGCAGACGATCTCCGGTGACAGGTAGCACAGCCACCCAGGAGGAATGGTCAGCCAGTTGCCCTTTCTGCAAAGAGCAAAGAAGACGAGCGCATTTGTTTTAAGTGCTTCGGTTTTCTGGGGCTTGCAACTACGGATTCTAATCCATGTAGTTTTAATTGTTGTTTTGAGGTGGCTGCTAGACGCCAACGAGCAGCATCTGTACCTGGTGCCTTGGCACAGCTTGGTCAGGCTGAAGAGCCCGAAATCAGTGATGACCACTTTGCCGTTTTCCAAGAAGATGTTCTTGGTCTTGAGGTCTTTGTGGACGATGCCTCTCGCGTGGAGGTAACTCATCCCCTGCAAACCAGACATAAATTAACGAGATCAAATGTGCGGCCAAGTTTCGTGGACGAAAAGAAAACGCCGAACCAAATGTCAGCACCTGAGATATCTGCTGAGCAATTATGATGGCTCGATTGAGATTGAATCGATCACGACGTCCATGGATGTGCGAGTACAGCGTCATCCCTTTGCATAACCGAGTGACGATGGCCAAGTCTGGGGGCTTCATGCAGGCTCCCATGAAGAGGATCAGGTTCTCGTGCCTCGTCTTCCGAAACGTTGAAACCTGCAAGTGCCATTAGCTTGTGATAAACTTCAATTTAACTCAGTTCCCTGTCAGCAAACATCCGCCATGTGGTAGGGAGTGTAATCCATCAATCCATGTTATTATTATTATTATTAGTTGCATTCTTATTAGACTTCTTAAGGCTTTAAATCACGCGATTGGGTTACTCGCCTCTTGTTTGAAAGCGTCTAGTATGTTGACATCATCGGTGTCCATGTTGAACACCTTAATGGCCACCTCTCCGTGCCAATTCCCTCTGCAAATAAACAAAATTGGCTGTAATTTCCGGTTAAACGCATCCGATGGCAGGTGAAACCCTCCGGTTCACTGACTTCCACACCGTGCCGAAGCGACCAGTGCCTACGACCTCGTCCAGATGCAGCTCGACGTAGGGGATTTCCCATTCCCGAAAAGACAACTGCGTAACAAACACTGCCGTTAGTCATTTGTGAAACGCCCAAATCCTGCCACCCGGTGTTAAATGCTTACGCTGTTCTGCCTCGGCCAAGAGCGATCCACGGAATCCACATCCGAGATCTGGCTGTCCTGCGAATCGACACGGCCGGCAAGTGTCTTTTCCGAATCGGTCTGAATGAAAGAAACCACGATGATTTTTATTTCCAAACTGGCCAAACAGACATGACTAACATCTAAATATTTTTTATTTATTTGTTAATTTGAATGAAACTGTTAAATGAATTATTAATACATCTAAGAAAGTTAAAGCCAATGCAACCTTATATGAAATGCTATTGACAGATTTTAAAATTCATTAAAAGTATTTAATATTTTTTATTTCCAACTTTAGTTTTGTGAAATAAACTAGAAAGATACAAAGATAATAAAAGACACTGACACTACCCGAAGTCCCGGACATCGTTTTGTCGCTGTCGTTTGATTTCTGCGTCTCGACCATTTCGCTGTTGAGAACAAAAGGCAGAGCTCGTTAAAAAGGGTCAAACTCTTTGTCTGCGGTACATTGCCGGCTTAGAAAAGGTTCCTCCCACACACATTAAGGCACGCGGGCGTGAACTAACCTAGTTTCCGTTAGCGTCCTTGGTTCCAAGGTGATGTCCTTTTCCATTTCTAAACCAGAAACAAGCGCAAGATCAGACACGCTTCGTGGATAAGTGCGCTAGATGGCAAAGAGGGAGGGGGCCATACCTCCGAAATCGAAATGCCTGGGCGGTAACAACGGGGGCGTGTGTGTGAGGGAGTTGATGGCCGGTGATGACGGTGTGGACGAGTTGCAGGACGAGGAGGAGGCATTGGAACATGTGTCGGTCCCCTGGTACGGGAAGCTGGACAGTTGCTGGTTGTTGTGGCGGCGATGATCTCGGTGGCCGTCCTTCTTGTGGCTCGGTGGAGAAAGGATGGCTCCGCGGTTCATGATGGGGGAATGATTGCCTGGATAAAAGCAGTGACATTGTTAGTCCTTATTAACTCCTTTGGTTTGAACTTCCATCGGGTGTAATGTACGGGTGACTGACCATCGTTCTGCATTCTCCAGATTTGGTTTAGGTCGCAGTTGGTCGATTGCTTTGATAATTTATCGACGCAGTCACGATGGCACCTCAATCTGAATGAAATCACGAGGGATCAACACACTAGGAATTTAATTAAGAGGTCCCTAAAACCTCTTTCTGGAAATGGGAATGTTTAGTTGGAAATGCCTCAGTATCCGAGTTTCGTGAACCAACAGTTCATCGCGAAAATTTGGGTCACGGAATTTCCAAAAATTCGGCGTTTAAATATTAATAAATTAGGTTTGGTTGGGGTCTTTTTTTATAACCATTCACGTACTTGCAAACTTTGCATTTAAAACCTATAATCATTTGCTTCTTGCATACGTCGCAATTTGTCATCTTGATAGCACCGGTGAACCTGTGGAATAAGAGCACAATTACACAGGGTGGATGTCACAAAACCATCAATTAAAGCCACTCGCCTGTGCTGAACGTTACTAGGCACCATGTGTGCCGCCATTGTAGGAGTCCGTGGCGAAGTAGGACAGACGACGGGAGCTGTCCAGCGGGGAAAAGAAAATTAATGAAACCAATCTTTCGAGTATCATCATTAGCATCTTGCAAAAGTTATTTTATATCGTTATTACATCTGCTGTTGACGTCATCGACCACGTGTTGTTCGTTATAAGGATGAGGCGACATTCTCATCGGGGAATTTGTAAGCGAGGAACTATGGCCGGATGTGATAAATGGAACGAGCTCGTCTGGGTCAGTTTCAAGACCAGGTTCTGTCAGCAGCCGCTGGCGTCTCGGTTGGGCATCATACCTGCCAGAAGAAAGAGATTAAGATTGGTTGGGTTTTACAACCATTTTAACTTGGTTAGAACGTTGTCTGTCGTTTTTGTCTTTCTGTGCGGTGGAGCATTTTTGTGGAAATGCTTAAAATAAATGTCCACCCCACTGGGATTTGAACTCGCATAAACCAGAACTTGAATGCTCCAGCATTTGGCGACACGAAGTCAGACTTTGTTAAAAGAACCAAAACCACCAGGAATTCGGACCTTGCTTCCGGTACGTCGACGCGCGTGGCCAGCTGGGATTCGTGCGACTTGCTCTTGGTTAGCGGATACGAGTCTGGCAGAAGATTGGTGAGGGCGGTCTGGTGCCTTTTCCGCGGCGGCGGAGTGGTCGGGAACTTGATTTTCTCGCCCTTCTTGGTGGAGGTTGGGGGTGTGGGAGGAGGGGTGTATTTGCGGCCTTGGCTGGCCTGAGGCTGGGGGGGCACGATGTAGTTTGCGAACACTGGTATTGCCGATGAGTTGATGGCCGGAGACCAAGGAGGGACTGGATTGGACGAAGTCACGGGTGGAGAAGACGGGTTGCTCTTGAGGAGCTCTTCTGATGGCACCGACGACCGGGCCGACCTCAGCCTGGGAGGCCTCGGAGATGCCCCGCCGCTGTTCGGCAATCCCTGATCCCAGGAGTCCCAGTGGAGATCGAGCTCGTTTCCCAAGGCCTTCTCACCCAGCCGCAAATATTCTGCAATTTGAAATTTACATTTTCACCAGATACATGTAAACTAACGGCGGATAAAGTGAATCGGCATTTAATGTGGTAAAATGGGAAATTTAAAGAATGCATACACACTTAACGAGTGAAAAATACCTCGCCTTTTGGCCGCTTTTATAATGAAAATAATGAAATCTGGTGTTTTCTAAAACAAATATGTGACAGCAATGGTATCACGCGAATCTTCAGTTTTTGTTATAAGAATTTTTATTTTTCAATTTTATTTTGCTTCTTTTAAAACTATGTAATTAAATATTAGTTTAAATTTATATATTTCTAGCCAACACCCTTCTCGTATTTAGGCCGTAAAGTGAGGCATGACTGCATATGCTAATTTTTTGGCATGTGATAGATAATTCCACGTTAAAATGCTTTGATTCTTTGAATAGATCACATTTAGAGCATGTCTTGCCAGTGTATTTGCGTAGGTTTTGAATTGCGCTGATCAGTCGCCTCTCATCCTCTTCTCTGCAACCGTTGTCCGGGAGGTTTTGTTTTATTTCGTGGTCGGACATCTTGAGCATTTCCTCCAGAGAGTCCACCCTTTGACAGATGCCCTGAACGAAAAGAACGCTAATTGAAAATCGGGGCTTCTTCTTACAGAATGGTCAGAAGCAGACGAGAGCTTTGTTTACCTGAACTGATGGATCACACAGCCCCACTACTGACAGCCATTGTTTTAACCTGGGATACTGCTTGAGATCGGATGACTGTTCTTTCTCCAGAAGACGTGCCTTGGCCACGAGCTGTCGACTGAATAACTTGATCAGTTTGCCCTGGAAATATCCATCAAATCAATTCGTAAAAATGCAAGCTTCAATCGACAGGGTTCCCACAGACCTGGAATTGTCAGGCAAATTAGAAAGACACGGAATAGTAATTTTGAAAAAGCCTGGGAAATTTCACGTATCAATATTACTTCTGCTTTCACATAGCTTATGAGGTGTCTACTGGAATAAATAGTCATGGAAATAAATGAAGTCATGATAGTGAGTGATATTACTTATATGTACCGATTTTCAACAGTTTAATAATTACCAATTTCCTGCCTTTTGATGCCATCTAAGAATCAAAGGGCAATTGACAGTTTTTAGTGTCTTCAAAATCAGTGTTTTGACAAAATTTTAATAGCACTGAAACGTTATTGAAAATCGATGAATTCAGAGTATTAAATCCAGTAGACACCGATTATTTAGCACAAAGGTCAAGGTAAACTCTTTCGGACCTGTATCTATAAAAATAGGCAAATGCTCTTTAATTTTGCAGCATTGGTCAGGGAAATTTGTTGTAAAAACTGGAAAACTTCGGGAAGTTGAAAATATTATGTGAGAGTAAAACCCTGATAAGATAATTTTTTTAAAAAATATTATAAATGATCATGGTTAATGTTTGATGAACTGCGATTTGGGGGAAATTACTTGTATTTTTAAAATTCTGAAACGTGACAAAGAGGTTATGACAAACAATACTGGCACATACTGCTAACGATCATAACACACACATGCAATGTGTCCTCAATTTGCCATGTTTGAGTCTGCGAGAAAGCTTAAATAATCGAAATGCAAGCATGGCAAACAACACTGTGGGCTGCGTTAAATTAATAATGTACATGCAATTGTTTATTTTCAATATTTTCCTTAGATTAGATACAGGGCTTACAGTAAACTCACGTGATGGAGGTCACTCGCACACCCCACTTTGTTATTATGAGTTAAGCATTTTATGGATAAAAGTAATCGCCCACTATTTTTACGAGGATATTTTCACTATAGAGGCGGTTCTCAGAGAAATCTTGAGGCAACTTCGTAGTGCCCATAATCTATCTGAATAACAGCCGTTTTGTTTAGACCAATGCACTTTCATTTTGTTACTTTTTCAAAAACAAGCATTTTTTCGTGTTGACACAGAAAAGGCGGGCAGTATGGACGACAGT
This sequence comes from Rossiulus vilnensis, assembly GCA_034700785.1. NCBI lineage: Eukaryota > Metazoa > Arthropoda > Diplopoda > Julida > Julidae > Rossiulus > Rossiulus vilnensis. The sequence continues at coordinate 19,801 of JAQIXS010001085.1, read as the reverse complement.
ATTACTGATCTAAGATATGTTTACTAATCAGTGATATTGCCAAATGTTGGTGTGAATTTTATGGCATTTTCATGCTATTCACCTGCGAAATTGGAGAGGAATTATTGTCTATTTAGGTGCATTTGAAAGTGCTAGAACTCGTTCACAAATTGAGCTACTCGCGATTTTAATTTGGATATCTACTTGGTGAACAAAACTTGCTATATATATATAATCACTAGCAATTCAGTGAAGACAGTAGGCTATTATACAAACAATTTTGGCAGCTAACACGATAGCCTATTTACCCATACATGTAGGCATTTCACTGTCTTACTCTGTTTACATATGTGACAGGAAACACCGTGTCGTTTGCTTAAATTTTCTCATTCTGGCATGCCAGTGCCGTCTTCGTGTTTTTCTGCCATGAAAACCACTTAAAAATACGTGCAAATTTTCCACCAGCACCACAAATTACATTATGCATGGCCAGAATACACGGCCTTTAAAAATGGCAATTGCGCTCGGCGATAGCGCCGCGTAGCGCTTCCTGAGAAATCGAACGGAAGAGCGTGGAGCGCAATTCGTTCGAGAGGGTTTCGCTCAGTTTCTTAAGCACTGACCAAATATCAAAGGTTTGCAAGGTTCCGATCGGAACAAGCAGTGAAAAATAGCGCTTTCTTTTTTGCTTTTAAAGCCTGGATGCAACGTACTTCCAGCGTGCGAATTTCCTGCTGCGTTAGCTCTGCGCTCGTCTCGCAAAGGGTCCGCAATCCGTTGAGATGGTCGGCGCTTATGTCGATCATTGACTGGACCATAGCACACTGTTCCAGCGCCTTTTTCACGCCGTTTTCTCCATCCTCTTCTGCCATATTGCTAACACTAAGCGCACATATCTCTTCTACTTTCATTCATGCTGGACTAGCGTCGTGTGAAACGGCCAATGCGGCCTGCAAATCAGGAAATTTAAGCGTAAAGGCAAACGAGAACGAAACATCCTCACGTTCTAAAAAATATATGCAGTCATTCCATTTGTAGGCGGCGCATTCGAAATCTGGTCCCATTGCGCGTATTTTTCTTAACGCTTTCTAATTAATGCCAAAATAAATGCGCCGTCGTTTTATTCCAGTGATTTGCAACCACCGGCAACCCGAATAGTCGAAAACAAGGCGAGAGAGCGGTTCGAAATGCGAAGAAAATCGTTTTTTTTATTGCGTGGGGATGGACGATAGGGAACGCGGCAGCATTGGTCAAAGCGTGTTCGATTCGGCGGGATTTCGTTCGCATCTTCGTTTCTTGTTTCAAGTAATTTTTTTAAATTAGAAAACTGCACATTTTTCGATTTTATTATTCAGTGATAGCGCGAACATGGTTGTGGAAGGATCGAGCGTACCGCCGAAGACTAATTTGCCATGGTAAAATATATTCGTATGTGTACTGATTTGAATAATGCGTTCTTGCTATCCAGCCTATTCTGACCTTGGTTGACTTTTTCTGCTTTTGCAGGGTTGAAAAATACCGCCCGAATAAACTCGAGGATTTAATATCGCACGAAGATATTATTAATACAAGTTAGTGTGGCTAGTTTCCAGTCATTTAAGTCTAAAAGCGTGATGCTCAGTGTGCTTGTTATAAAGAACATAAATATGCATGTATTCTTTGTCATGTGTATTCCTGCTATGAAATTTAATTTTTGATCCGTTTTAGTTCAGAAATTTGTTGGCGAAAATCGTTTGCCTCACCTGCTGTTTTACGGCCCCCCTGGAACGGGTAAAACGTCGACTATTCTAGCTGTTGCCAAACAGCTGTATTCACCTAAACAGTTTGGCTCTATGGTTCTTGAGGTAACTGCCTCCACACATACGAGAAAAGGAACAGACCCACCTATAGGAATTACAAAATTCATTTTGTTCATCAAGTAGATATCAAGAGACCTCACTCAACATGCATTTATCCCTGTCACTATAAAAGAGTTTTTGCAGGGAATGCGATGTTCTGAGATTAAGTTACTATGATAATGTTTTTCATAATTTGTTCGAAGCTTAATATATTTTCCGAACAGTTGGTGTGAATTTATGGCATTGTATTTTCAGGCTATTCTCCTACGCAATTAAAGAGGAATTTCAGTTAATTTAGACGCATTTGAAAGTGCTTTAAATTGCTCACAAAACGAGCTATTCAGATTTTTAATTGGATATCTACTTGGTGAACAAAATGCATTTTCTTATTTTAACAGTTTAGGTGGGCCAGTTCCTTTGCTCGCGAGTACATTATCTGACTAGAAAGTTAGCTGAGCCTTGAAGATTAGCCTTTCTCATGAAATCTTACATTGCAGCTGAACGCTTCAGATGAAAGGGGCATCGGAATAGTGCGAGAACAGATCCTCAGCTTTGCTAGCACTCGTACGATTTTCAAGTGAGCCGTTTTTTGATTATTCATAGATGTGATGATGAGCATTGTGTGCTTCTTAACCAAAATTAAAAATGCATTTTTTTAAAATTGCATTTCCAGAGCTGGATTCAAGTTGATAATTTTGGATGAAGCCGATGCCATGACAAATGACGCCCAGAATGCTTTACGAAGAGGCAAGTTGCTGACAGTGAAACAGGCTGGGATACGTTTTGGTCGCTCGTCTTAACAGCATTTACTTATCCATCTTTGTTTGGCAGTAATCGAAAAGTTTACGGAAAATGCTCGTTTCTGCATAATTTGCAACTACCTGTCCAAAATAATCCCCGCCCTGCAGTCACGTTGCACGAGGTTTCGATTTGGCCCTTTGACTCCCGAACAAATGACACCCCGGTTGGAACTGGTCATACGCGAAGAAAAGTTTGTTGGAATCACGTTAAAAAAAAATAAAGTTACGGATGTCTATGCCACTGATATTAACTGAAACATTTTGCTTTAGCGTTAACGTGACTGAAGATGGCAAGAAAGCGCTAGTAACCTTAGGCTCCGGGGACATGAGGAAAGTTTTAAATATCTTACAGGTATGTTCACTACAAAATGCAATGTAGTCTCATCCTCACAGGAAATGACTATTTTGGAATTTTTTTTTAAAGAGTACCTCCATGGCATACGATGTCGTAAATGAAGAAAATGTTTATTTGTGTGTGGGTCATCCTCTGAAAGCCGACATTGCCAACATCGTCAATTGGATGTTAAACGAACGGTTTAATAAGGCGTATGAGCGTATCCTTTGTAATAATCAGCAACATAATTGGAAATAAGACGCTCTCTTAATTAAAAAAAAAATATCTGGAAAGTTTCTAGTTTTTCTCAACGCAACTTCAGAAATCACAGAGTTGAAGACGATCAAAGGCTTGGCCCTCACAGATATTGTTACAGAAATACATACCTACGTCCATCGCAGTACATACTTTGATTAGATTACTCGTATTTTGCATCATTGCTATATACATGAATTCGACTGATCCTGATTGTTTTCTTTTGCGGCGTAGTCGATTTCCCATCACACGTCAGGATACATCTCTTATCAAAACTTATGGACATTGAGTAAGTTTTCATTCTTATCATATAAAAATTAGAAGACTTAGCTTGCGGTTCCAAGACTGCCTGCATTTAACGTTTTTCAGCACGCATATTGTATACACTCCAGTAATTCGTGTTTGCGTAAATTTCAAGGTTTCGCCTCACCTGCGGTGTTAACGACAAGATGGAGTTGGGAGCCCTGCTGGCTGCATTTCAAGTCGCTCGTGATCTGGTGGCGAAAGAAGCTCCCTAAATTAGGGAGAAGGTCGTTTTATAGAGGCATCATTTTGCCCGTGGTCAAGCCTGGCCGATCTGTGGTCAACTGTCTTCCAAAGGTTTGTGCAGTCATTCCAGTTTGTAATACAATAAAAGCAGATATATTTGTAATACAATTTTAATCTTCGCTGTTTATAAGTTCCTTTCCAAGCGAGATGACTTTTTGCAGAGAGAACCTTGTTTTAATACCATTTTTCGTCCGCACAGAAAAAACAATTTTTCGAATGCCCAGTAGTATTTTACACATAATAAGCAATACACGCGCTTCATTAAAATTATAACCCGCTGATATGTACATGCCACAAATGTTGACGGGTTATCGATTCTTTTTTTTTTGGACATTCTTAATGTTCACCAAATATAAATCTTCCCCTAGTCCCGCACCCCGAATAATACTCTTATTAAGAGTGAGCTGAATAAAATGCGCAGTGATTAGCATCTTCAATAAATTAAACACATCTCCTCCACTGTGAACTCGCAGGAGTCGAAGCAGTGCTCCAGTCCATAAATAACATTTCCGGTTTATTCTTTGGCTCTAGTTTCCCTTGTTGCACTTTGCCTGTTGTCCTTAAAGGATTTCTTAGCCAATCCTGCTGATGATGTTACCTATCCGGCTGCTTATCGACTGGAAAAAGTTTCCGATGGGGGTTCCCGTGGGTGCCGGTGGGGCGAGCATGTGCCGGATGCGGTTGTTGTTCTTCTGCTTAATCACCGAACCCTGGAAGATGAGATGATGCTTTAAAGCGCATGAGTCAAAGCTGAACTTGGTGAACACACCTAGTTTTTTTTTTCCGGCTAGTAGTTTCGCTTACCTCATTCGGATAACGAGAAAGGGCCTCTTCTCTTAGAAATGAGGAGCGTGAGAGTGATAGATAGGCGAAGGTTCCCATTGGAATGAGCGGTCAAATTGTTGTCGAGTAGTGAAAGACTTGGAAAATAAGACACCAAAGTCAAGCACCAGATATTAGCCGGTCAACCGATGTTATCGAGTACTCAATCACCTACCGCTTGACCAGTGATAAAAGTAAGAAGATTATGCAAAACCTGGTTAACGAGGCTGCGAAATAGCTTAACCATCACCAGAGGATGAAGTCCCGTAACTCCCAAATTGTCCGCATGCACCGTGGTTCGATCCAGTTTTGGTTGCTTTCTCGGAATCTGTTACTCATTCCGATAAGGAATATAAATTTGGAAACCTTTCGGCCTGTAGGATTTCTGCGATGGTTTAATCGAAGGAAACCAATATTGGCAACTTATGTAATGGTAATATTTGTCTAGACAGTTTCGTGGCAAATAAATCTGGGCCGAACAACTTTCATTCCCGAATATTATTTCAAGAGGATTGGAAAGGTATGAAGGAAGTCGCACGGTGCATGTTATCACAGTTAATTTGAGGAAAAATGGCACGATAGGGTAATCACAGTATGTACAATGTAAAAGAAGAAGGACCCATGCCTGTAAACGTGTAATGGCTCATCTTCGTGTATAAAATGGTATGAAAAGTTGTGACGCGCGAAAGTTGTGCGATTATGCGGTGATAGCAATCAAGAGTAGAGTTCTCAGAAGAGCGTGGCCCCCACGTAAAGCCAACCCCAAACTGTTAACAGCCCCGGAGCATAGTTCAGGGACAGTGCCGAGGATTTGCTGTCTTTGTACTTGACGGGTGCTTGCGCATCGCTTTCCCGATCGAACGCTGTGGAGAGCTCTGCTGTGAGGTATGTGGCAGTGGTGGTGGGCGTGGGTTGTTGAAATCTGCGTCTCCACTTTTTTGTGACATTTCTAACAGTGCGTGCAGTGAAACCATCACCGGAAGGAGGATCTGGACTGGTCGTGCTACTGTTCCCTGGACTTACCATTGGTCGGAACAGCGTCAAGTTCAGAAGTGTGGGTTGCGTGTCGACGACGTCGAACTGAGCTTCGATGGGCGTGAAACCTTCGGCGACCACCTGTTGAGAAGACAATATGGTCAGTTTCTCTAAAAACTCAATTGCAAGCTCGAGGTAAGGTAACTTTCAACTGCTCCCTACATTTTTATTGTTTGTTTAATTAAAGTTATTTAACGATAAATTATTTCATTGGGGTAGGCACACGTTAGTTGCCTATTTTTATAATCATCCTGCATTAGTACTTCAATACTTCTCACTATAACTGTTATGCGAATAGTGCATTACAAAAATCTGCTAATTCCGAGTTGCGTACTGCAAAGATTTTTGATCTCTTCTGAGGTCATTCTAATGTTCTTTGGCATCATCTTTATATTTTTAATAACCTCTAGAAATGCCGCAGTTATCCAAGTAAGGATGAACGGTCTAGTATACCATGATTGATTTAATTGCAAAAGTATGTACAGGCATATCCCGCTAAGCGCAGCTTCGCTTTGCGTAACTTCGCATTTATTTATTCGCAAATTGATACGTAAATGCGGATTATGCCTGTGCTCAGACCCCCAATCCAGAGAAGTCTGATAACTTGCCTCTATCCTGTAAATGCCGGGCAGCAGGATCCTCCAGTATTCGCCGTGTTTAGAGGTACGAAACCCGATTTCTCGTCCCTTGATCTTTAAAACTGCATTGCTCACTGGCTGACCGAATTCGTCCTTGATGAATCCGCGAACGCCTGATAGGAAATAATTGGAAAATGTTCAGCGGCAAGGCAATGTCTTCGGTACCTGGTGCTTAGCTGAAGGAAACCGTCAAAAATGGTATTTTTTTCAGACGGATGACTCTGGCAAAATCACCGGCAGTCTTACCTCGATGCGCTTCCCCGAGGTACTTCAGCAAGGCCTTCCTGTTCTCGTTCCAGAACTTTGGCAGTTGGTCGGCCGTCGGGAACTTGCAGCAGGACAGCTCTAGGGTAAGCTCCATGCATCCACCCCACACGTAATTGTAATCCTGCATCCCACCTGTAATCAGATTAGCAGAAGTACGCGTTTATTGCAGGCCGATCCTACGGGTGCGATTCGGGTAACAAAATGCTCACCCGACACCGGGTACCATTCTGCTCCGTTAGTGGTGCCATTGACGAAGGAATCGGCCCTGTGGTTGCACGGTGCGGCGAAGGACATGGTAGCGTGGTTGAAAGAGTAGGTGAGAGCCAAGTGATGGAAAACATCGTGGTCCGGAGTGAGCGATGGTGTCGGCCGGAAGTTACTCAAGACTAAACGGAGAAATAGGTGAAAGTGCGTCTTTAAAGCGATCGCGGCAAGTTGCTTCGAGGACGAGTATGAGACGAGAAAAGAGTTAAGAAGCACGTAGACTTCCCTGGTGAGTAAATCAACCGATTTTGTTAATTGCTGAGCATTGTATTTGCCCGCATATAAGCTTTTTCGATGTTTATCTGCTTGAGACCTCGGTTAATCAGAGTGCTTATCGGAGGATGCTTCACTTCGTTTAAGCCGAGCATCGGATAGGCGGTCCTCGGTTAATCGAGCTTCCGCTGTACGTAGTTTATTATTGAAGGTCGATTTGTTTTCTTGAAGTCAATGCCATTAATCGACATTTTTGAGATATGATATGAAAGTGCGGCATTTAGATTGATTTGGTCACCAGAGTGATTTTTAACAACTCGTGCGGGTATCGGGGACACTTCTCGGACACTTGCGGAGGTATTTTTTTTTCCATCGAGCAAAGCGGTTAGATTCATGCGAGACACAGGTTCATTGTTCATTCCTCCATGCAACATCACCAATCGGCAACTTACAATCGGAGCTATTGGTGCTATCGTAGGGGTAAGTGGCTACCAGGGATCCCCCGTGCAGGTTAGCCGAGAGAACGAACTTGGGGTCGCGCTTCTCCATCCAGTTTCTGATGGCTTCCACCTCCACCTGTTGAATGCAGCCGTTCTCCAAGAATGTGCCGGGGAAATTACGGTTCAGGTCGTAGCCCCTGGCATTATACCTGTGGGGTTGCGAAGGGGCCGGAAGAAGGAGGAGATAGGAGAGAGGGGGAAGAACCAAAGCACCCATGTTAGTAGGAGGGTCAGGAAATGGCACTTACACGTTTTTGGGGCGTTGTCGAACGGGTAGTTGGCGACAACGGCTCCGCCGTGCATGTTTGCGGACAGCGTGAATATTTCGTTATCGATCCAATCTTTGACGGCCAGAGTCTCGCTCTGTCGTTCCTGGTAATTGTCCTCGAAGTAATCGGGGAAATTGCGGTTCAGATCCACGCCTTTTGCATTGAATCTGAAAATATAGGTTGTTTTTTTTTGTTTTGTTTTTGTGTTTGTTCGTTTGTAATGTCCAAGTTATTGGAAGCTGGTGTTTCCCATTGGTTTCGATGCAGAATATGCTTAAGTCAGCTTATGCAGTTTTTCACTTGAGCAGTCTTTACGGATATTATCCATGGTGGTTTCTGAAGACTTCATATTATTTTTATCACTTATTATTAGCAGCAATGATAGTAAAGCCTTATTAAGGCTGAGCCAAAAGCATGCCCACCATGCTTAAGTATTTACTCGCACATTTTTATTCCAGTACGTCTTATAATTGCTAAATTTATTTTCCTCAATGTGGAATTGGTCGTCCAGTAGGGTTTCAGCTTTATATTCTAGTTTTCAAAATGTCCTTTTTATTTATAAAAAATGTAAGAAATTTGAAAGAAACATTATCCAGCACAATGCAAGGTTGTCATGCATTGAATCCTCGTTTATAGCTCGCGTAATATAGTTTTTCAAATTTCTTAATTTTTTTAAATAAATAATCGGGGCATTTTGAAATTGTAAAACCAAGCGGAAACCCTGGTGGACGACCAGTTCTACACTGGGGAAAATAAATTTAGCAATTATAATAAGTATTTAAAGCAAAAATGTACGCATAGTTTTTCGTACGATGGGCATGCATTTGGTAAACTCCATTCGACTTTACCTTCCTTTGGTTCCCCCGCACTGGCCTTCTTCAGCCACTTCGAATCCGTCCGGGTTCATGGAGGGCATGATGTGGATCCTGGTGTTGTCCAGCAGCCACGTGATGTACGGATCTTGCTTGTAGTGCGTTACGAGCAGGAGGATGAGCCGCAACAGCAGTTCCCTTCCGACCGCCTGCAATAATTTGCACATTTTGTGAGTTTCACCTGGTTTCGTAATTTCGTTACGATTCCCAGTAGAACTCTGGATTCCCCCAGACATTTGTCAACTTAATGCCTGCAGAGGCGTTGTTAAACATCCTCGAGGAATGTACATACCTCATTGCCATGCATGTTCCCCACATACTTCACTTCCGGCTGCCCCAGCATGTGCTCTATTGGTGACCTGGACACAACCATCACCCACAATTCACGCCCTAAGGGAATAAATTGTTTCAGATTTTAATTTCGCTTTTAAGTTCACAGTAGCGGTTAGTTGCGAGAAAATTCAAAGGAAAATCGTTCAAAAATATTTTAAAAACAACTGCTAAATAGCTGGAGCAAAGAAAAAATGACCGAGTGAAGTTTGCACGACTTTTTCGAGCATTGCTTGAGTTCAAGATTTCAAGATTTGAAAATTTAATATGGTGGCTCATCGACAATTGCCATAATCAAGCGATTAAAAATTAATTGCTCGTACATTTTTGCATCAACTACTTATTGCAAAATGTATTTTGTCCAGTGTAGAATTGGTGGTCCACAAGGGTTTATAATTTCAAAATGTGTGGTTTGTTTATAAAAAAAATCAAATATTTGTAAATCAGAAGAAAAAAAAGGAAACGTTTTGCAACCCGCAATGCAGAGCTGCATTGTAAAGAAGCCCCATTTTAGGCGGTCGCGTTTTAATCATACGTTTTTCTCTAAAATTATAAACGGGAATTTTCTAATCATAAAAGAAACCCCAGACTCTTGTTATTACCTTGCACGGATTTTCCTATTGAATACAGTGCTGTCAGATTGGTGTGCGCCCTGCTGATGTCTTTCAAGATGGCCGTCGTTTCTTCGTAGCCGTGATATTTAAAGGGCAGATTGAGACCGTCGTCTAAGGGCAATCCCCTCACGATTTGAATGGCCGTCAAGTAAATGTAGAGAAATGCGATGAGCAACATCGACACGTACCAATAAGCCGGTTTCATCTGTTGGAAATGAACAAAATAGCAAATCAATTTAATTTTAAGTCGTTTTAATTTAGCAATTTTAATAAGTATTTGACTTATCAAAATTGCTAAATTTATTTTCCGCAGCGTAAAATTGGCCTTTCACTAAGGTCTCCGTTATGTTTTATAATTTCAAAATGCCCCGTTTATTTATAAAAAATTAAATAAATTTTAAAAAAAATGTTAAGCAACCCGCAGTACAAGGCGGCACGTTGTTTTTCACCGGTTACGAAATGTTTTTTTTCCAACTTATTTAATTTTTTGTAAATAAGAGACGTTATGAAATAATAAAACATAACGGAGGCCCTAATGGACGACCAGTTCTACACTGGGGTAAATGAATTCAGCAATTATAATAAGTATTTTTAGTGAAAATGTGCGATAATTTTTTGCACGCATTCTTTCCTCAAAGTAGCACTAAGAAAAAAATTACCAAAAAAATATTTTTTTTTTGGTTTTTTTTTTCATTTTTTTTTTTCTTATGAATTTTAGTCGGTAGCTGTTTAATTACAATCATTTTAATTGACAATTGACGAATTAATTGACAACTGAATAACTAGTTAGTACAATTAAACAAGTTACACTGCTTGCATATAGCTGATAAAATTAAATTTAATTGTCAGGTTAACTCTCAGGTTGTAATAATCGCAAACCTAACGTAATGCACCAAATCACTGACAATTGAAAGGAAATCTGTCATTAAGTTTACTTAATGAGCGCGTCCTGCTTCTCATTTTTCGCCATAAAATTGCGGGTTGCATCAAATCTCGGATTAGCCCAGTTGCCATTTAAACAGGGTTTTTAGCCATTTTACTTTTACTTCTTCGATTCGCTACTGAAATTCACATTAGTTAATCTATAGGTTATTGACATTTTAAAGATATACAGTGTATATTCACAACGTAATCTACGTTAAATGTGTAGTAGTAGGATATTGGTGTAGTTCTTCATGTGTAAATACATGTGATGTTTATGATGGTGTTCCGACTGAGGGGTATTTCCTAACTTCCCCTTCCTCTTCCTCCCCCTCCTTTTGTGACCAATCACGTGGCTTTCGACCTCGAAATATACAGTGTGTGAAAACGTTGAGGTCAAGTGTTCAAGCTGCATCCTAGTGCATTCTTGTCCAGGTCATGCGGGCCGGGGGATTGGGGGAAATCCCTTTTAAAAAAAATAACTGTGTCTAAAGGTCAGATTGACTCTGGATGGCCAACGGCTAATTTAACTTTCACAAAGAGAGCAACGCTATGATCCTCTCGGTGTAAATTAATTTTCAAAAATAATGGATAATTCATCGGAGTTTAAATAAATTTTAATTAAAACTTGTCCTTAAATACATGTACATGCATCATGGACAGAACACGACGATTTGAATTAGTTGTTTGAAGTGTTATAATGAAATTACGTGAAATTTATTTATTGGAAGTAGGCTGCAATGACAGCATTTAGTAAATAGAAAACATGTATTCATTTCTTGCCAATTTTGATTTCATGCAGAATCGTGAAATATGCAGAATTTTAAATCAATTTAAAAAAATGTATTTAAAATTTAATATGTTATATAATAAAATATTTTAAAAATACAAGAGCTGCTCAAATCAAAATTGGTATAAAAAAAATATTCATTTTCGATTTGCTAAGTGCTGTCATTCCAAATCTACTTAAAATAAATACATCTCATACACTTCAAATACATTTAAATCATCGTGATATCAAAGAAACGTTTCCCACTGATTTTCCTTTTAATCACTGATTAATAAAAACCAGATTGAATTGTAGATGGAATTCGCAAAACTGATCGCGCAAGACGATCCGAAAAGTGAATACCCAAAACTTCTTAAGATTTATAAAATGAGGATATTTTCATTTCTTGCAACTAAACTCAAGATAAGTTTTGTCTTGATTAAAAAAAACACAATAGTAGTAATGAAAGATTAAAACTCTATACAATGTTGAGTGCAAGTAACCCTGATTTGGTCAATGCAAAGCTTATCGGGCGATTAATACTTAAATTTGGGGATAAACCATGACCAGCGCAAATTAATGATTGAAAAGCGTTCGAAAACACGTGAATTTGAATGTTCCACCAGCCCCACTAAAACAGCGTGGTTCTGTCTTGCGTGGCACATACACCGTTTTGCGTTGCACATGTGTCCAAAAACGTAACTTATGTTTTCATAATTAAACGTTAGTGGTGTACAACGTCTGAACTTGTTGTTTGAACGAAATCAAATTAATGCTATATACTGTATATTATTCACTAAACGTCAGTTCCGCCTCCTGACAAGTTGATACCTTATGGTTTGGCACCCAACATTGCTGCCAAAAAAGGGACCAGCAGTTTCCATACCTTGTCACGAGTTTATCCAGAGATAATCCTCCAAGATTTGCCGAAATATCTTCCTCGACAGCAGTAGCTATCCACTCGCGATTTCCTCTCAGAGTGATAACGAAAAGTTGCCAAATTTTTCACCTTCACACGCGGTCCACTGTTGCCCCAATTTTGCGGGACACCCCTTTAACCCCTATTCGCACAATGGATATCCGAAAACCACAAAATTAAAAAAAAAATTGCCTGTTTTCGTGGTTCTTGTGACCCTCTCCAAAGCGTGACACCGAATGTGGCCGAGAGTGAGAGAGCAGATAGGGAGAGACGTAACCTCAAAGGATGTCCTGAACTGGGTCCCGTTAACGAGCCGTTAAGCGTATCTTCCCAACCCTCCACACCCCAATTGGTTCGCAAGCTGGCCACGCCCCCTCACCCCTTCATCCTAATCTTAACCTAAGCCCCCCTAATCTTAGCCGCCTCCAACCTGTTGCACCTGTTTCAGGAAACAAGGATATTTTTCTTCAGATGCCAAACCAACAATTAAAAGAGTTCTCGTCAAGGGCGTTGCGCAGACGGCGATTAGCTAATTAGACGCGCATTCTGATCTCATTAATTGAACGAAGAAAACGCGTCACCGATTAAAAAAAAACAGGACATCCTCCGAGGGGGTGTACCTGGGTGCGATTGTGTCGTATGCGGCTCTCATCACTCCCAAGATCAGAACGAACTTCAAAATTTGACAAACCCTGGTCTGTCTCTCTTTCGGTTCTGGGTACTTCGGTACCAATGAAGGGTACCAAAACATCAACGTTTCAGGAAAGGGAAAAAACTTTAATAGTTTCGCGAAAAAATAATAATAGCTCTAATCTGGACTTGGTTGAAACGACAAGTTCAGACATTGTACACCATAATTCCGAAAACAGAAACGAAAACTGAATGAAACAATTGTTTTTAAAGGGAATTTTTTTTCTCATAACGGCGTATGTGCCACGCGTATTGCACCCCCTACAAACGTTCGAAGCACCCTCTTTATATCGTGGCAAGTAGGGCAGAAGCGCACTCATGTCATTCATTTCTTCATTTTGACGTCCAGGCTTTAAAAACTGAACATTGTTAAAAAGCTTCTTAAACATGTATTTTTGGAACACTGACGTGGTTCGATGGGGACAACTTTAATACCCTTTATTCGTGTCCACCTTACCTTGGTTTCCTTTTTAAGCCAGCGATCAGGATGTCAAAATGGGGGCCATGGGGGATTATTCGCACACTCGAGGAAAAGTGGGGTTTGGCTACTACAATGTATTAAGATACAAAACAAGTATTGGGGGGATGAAGGGGGCACGTACGCCGTTATGGTTTGGCATGCGTCCAATTTTTGTTTTTCTGGGACATCATAACGTGCGTGTTTGGTGAGTGCGATTTCGACCGATGAGCAAAATTTCAGGTTTCATTCCCTGGAATTACAGCATTCCCAATTTCTTGGTGTTCAGCTGCCAAAATGCCAGGCAACCAATGACTCGCCCGCAAATTTCGCCAAGGGATTGTGAAAATAAAGTTATACATGTACGCTGGTTTCCTGTCACCGCCTAAGTATTTCAATTAGAAACGACCGTAAAAATAAACGCCCTTAATCTTGGATTAGTTCATAAATGAGTCATCCCAGAAGAGGTGCGCCATTAACATGGACTTGTTATCTGGTCCATCTTGTCCATGGCATTACTGGAAACTCGGGGGGATGGAAAACCTCCTTTCACTTGCAACTGTCGTTTTCACGAAATAAAAAAAACTGCCGTTATTTATTTAAATTATACCGAGCATACAAAGAAATAAATTAAGACGGATCACAGCCTCCAAGATCACAGGATCCAAGATTATGAAGTCAACTGTTGATGGACTACCATTATGGATGGCCCCATACTTCTATTTGCCTGATGTTTTTTTCGTCGTTCTTACTATTCATGTTTAGACTATTTATAGGATAGTTCGTGGCCGTTCTGCAATAACATGTTCATTATTTTAATTGTTTTCGAATTGCAGTGCAATTCAAAAGTGCAATTTTGGGCATTATCATTTGTCCACATAAGTACACGCACAGGTACAATTTCACGAGCCCTGCTAGAAGTACCTTCTTATTTGAATCACTGTACCGAATGTCCAATTGCCATTTAACGTTATACTGTATTGTTTCGCTATTAACAATACATTTGTCATTTAATAATTCTGTTCGTTCTGATGCGAGATGGCTATTGTTCAGAAAGCACGTGTATATCCTTTTAAGACAATCAGGATCGTCAAACCGTTGTTCACAGCACTGGCACTGGTTCATGTACGTGTACCGTTTACAGAAATGACATTTTCACCGTTCCAACCTGGACAAATTGAATAACGATTGTTATTTAATCACAATGAAATCAACGAATCCACGGCTTTAGATTTGAATGGCGTGCATTTAGTTCGGCTTCATGATTTAGTTTTTGGGGCATGGCTGTGCGTCCTTGATTTGTTGAAAACTGGACAATATTGGGGAACCACCAGTGAGTGTTGTTCCATTGAGAACTTGTCACATCCCAGGTGGAAAAAAATTAATATGGGCCATATACGGACATATGACGTTATGCATGTATGGATACTTCTGAAATTGACCGCAAGTAATGGATCTAAATGGCCATTTATGTCCATTCGTATCCATAAATGTGCATGGCTGCTAATATATGAACATACATGTACATGACATCTTTCATATCTGTTTAGATCAGCAATTGGCCATTCATTCCCATGTACTGTTTGTATAAGTCCATAAAATCCATACATGCTCATACGTATGTCTGTGCCCATGCCTGGAAAATTTGATACATTAATTTATATTAAATTTTTATTTGTAATTGGCATTTAATACATTTGGAAGTGAACAGTAATGAGATCGTCTTTAGTAGTTAGTCATATAACACATTTCCTACATGTATATTTTGCCATGAATAACCATGTCAATGCGGAGCGTATATGACCATATATAGCTCACGCATGGCCAGTTATGCCACATACATATACATTATATAACTCCATGTATGACCATATTAAACTTTTCCATCCGGGGATTCCTTCTTGGCTCGTTAAATGCGGGTTTTCCGGGTTATTTGAAGCATAAATTTCACCTATATTATTAACAGTCATGCTTCGAGCACAATTTCAAGCACTTATAGGAAAGAAGGTTGGCCAAGTTCAATGACACTTGGCAGGTGACATGTGGTAGACGTGTGCTTGATGAGTTCGGCAAAGTGCACGAAAAGTGTCTACCTTTTCTTAACGAGCCGTGGAATTTCCCCCTAACATCGTTCATTTCACTTGTCTTACTTCAAAACCCGGAGGTTTGCAAGTTCATATCAAGCGGAGTGTGTCGCCGCCATCTTGGATTCTTTCTTCTGTTTTTTCTCTGGGTTAAATCCGTGCCCCTGAGACTCAAAATGCATATTCTGAGCTAAAAAAAAAGCGCGCAGTCAGGGCGCGAATCTGGACAAAAACCATGCGTTACCCCATAAAAATCACCCACGCTGCTTTTTTCAAGCAAAAGTCTGCCCACTTGTTGCATTTTGAGTGGGGTGATACCTGTGCGGTGTGACCGTGAACTGGAAAGTTCACTGGCTTTCCTAGTGCGTTTTTTTGTTTTTTAATCATGGTGAACACCTTCGGTATGATATCATAGGACGCTGTTATCATTGAAGGGAAAAAGGTTACGGAAGGAGTCCTACTTTCATCAGTTTTCATATAAAGATGAAATCCTGTAAAAGCCACGAGGCGTTGGAGGATTTTGAGCATTTAAAAATGTAGGCATGTCGGTCAACGTAAGCTCAAAACTCATCTATGCATAACGGCATTTTTAGAATCCTATATTTATTAATTGTCAAACATATTTATCTTTATGGAATTTTAAGTAAGTGTCATTCTTATATTTCAAGAATTTTCCCCTTTGCAAGTATGAATGGAAAATTCCAGACTATGATGTCCATTGTAATCTTATCATTAAAATATTGTAAATACTATGAAAAATATAGTACCTTAAACATGCCCTTATCCCTTAACATTGTGGATATTTTCAGTTTTATTGTGAAGCTTATGTCACATGGATTAAACCCTTTGTACCGGCTTGGTTCGTGTCAGCATGCCTGTGACAAATAATTTTTATTCCACAAGCGTAAAATTTTGAACAATGTTCAAATTTCGAAAGGTGCTCAACTATTTAAGGAAAAATGACTACATAAACGCATGTGTAAATAAAAACAAAGTTTCATTTAATCAGTATAATTGTTCCATCATAATTTATTTTATCGGAAAAATATATCTATAGAAAACCTTACATATACATGTATTTGAATGCAAAAGCTTATAATTTGTTCATAAAACAAATTAAATAAATTAAAAATGCAAACATTATGCGACCTCCGGAAAAGGGTGTTTCCCTGCAATGCAACCTTCAAAGGTTTTTTCTTGCAAGTTTATTTAATTTTTAAAAAAATAAATTGGACATTTTCAGATTATAAAAACTATCAACGCAGTCCGATGTTTACAACCAATTCCACGCGAGAAAAACTAAAATTTAGCAATTATAACACTTATTTGAACAAAAATTGTGTTATTTTTTGCATGGTAGGCAGTCATTATTGTTATAACATTTGCGCATTTTCTTTAAAAAAATAGACATTGGCAAAAATGTCTGTCTGTCAACTATTATGTAGTTGATCAGCATTTGTCATGTGTTTCATTGGCCATGTCCATTCCAAAGAACGTTCCAAGTTCTCCAAGACCGAAATAGCTATCAGTGCCATTTTAAAATTGTTTTGGAGAAAACTGTTTCCTGTGGGGAGAGTCTGTTATATTTCTGGCCGTTTTATTTTCCTGATAGGGTGCATGTGCCCTCGCACTCGTGTATTTGTGACGGAAGCGATCGGCCAAAGTTCGCATCGATCGCTATCAGGTCCATGGACGTCCTTCCGATGCCGGATTATCTCAGGGATTTCCGTTTCTGAGTTTCACTTGCTCATACGTGTACACGTACTTGTATGAGCGTTTTCATGGCAGGTTCAGTGAGCGAAGGAAAATAATGCATTCAATTTCAGTCGGACATTGGAACGCTCTTAATTTTGCGGTTTCATTAACAGGTTATGCACCTGAAATTCGGATGTAGGTCAACTATCAGGAATCGCCCAATGTCCCCCCTGGCAAATCGGTGCAATATTCTTTAAGTGGGATAAGCCGATTAGGGGATCCTGAATCCTGTTCCTTGGAGCAATTCTGAACGGTTTTGAAACGCCTTTGGAGCAATTCTGAACGGTTTTGAAATGAAGGAATTTGTTTAAAATACTCGCCTTTGGTGAGGATGATCCGACTGGGAATTTTTTCGAAAAAATAAAAGTAATCGGAGTCAACCCCCTCGGCTGCCCCAAGGAGAAACACAGTATCTGATTTTTTTAAAATTGAGCTAATAGTATATCTGCATTTGCTGTGGTTATTCCCACCTTTAAACAGTGTGAAAATGCAGTTATTCATTCTCTATACCAGAAACAAACCTTCGCAAAACAGCCATCATGCAATGGTAATTAATGGAGAGCATTACTATAACCCTCATTTTCTCATAATATAGCCAAATGCAGATACTGTTTTCCATATACTTTTTGGGGCAGCCGCCCTTTCTGCTACTTAATATATAAATTTCTCAGTTGTTGTGAAAATCTAGCCCCAAATTTTGCTTTCACCCTATGAATTTTATCATTTAATGCCTTTTCGAAATGCGCACTTTTAGTTTCCAGTTAGAGAATTTTAGGAGTGAAACACCCCTTTTTTCATCCAGGTATTTTTCAATCATATTACAAAATGGGTTTTAGTTTCAAGCTCGAGAGTTTTCGAAG
This sequence comes from Rossiulus vilnensis, assembly GCA_034700785.1. NCBI lineage: Eukaryota > Metazoa > Arthropoda > Diplopoda > Julida > Julidae > Rossiulus > Rossiulus vilnensis. The sequence goes on along the minus strand of JAQIXS010001085.1, from coordinate 1,767 downwards.
TGAAACGCACCTTTTTTTTCATCCAACTTTTCACCCATATTAAAAAGGGGTGAAATACATGTACATATATATCAATTTTCCATTTGCGCTAAACAAATTACTCCCAGATTTAGCTTCCAATAAATAAACTTCATCATTTTTAAGGCCTTTTCGAATCAGACTTTCGAACGCGCAACTGGAAGCCTCCAATTCGAGAATTTGCCGAAAGATGTTTTCCATAGCGCTCGCTTATAACCTGGATTATTTTTATTTATTTTTTAAAATACCACTCACGAGTATACTTCCATTCATTCTTCGCACGCTTTTCATCGAGCGTAACACACTTACTCCCAGTTATTGTGGGAAAATTCCTGTAAATTAAAACATACAGAACATTTTCGGAGTTCGATGCAGGTTTTGGAATTGAGATACAATTGTAAGGGCGCAAATTTATTAGTTTGTAAGAAGCAAAATTAACTTCGTATTTTTTCTAGTCTGGGACAGAGCTCGTCGAGATCATTTTCTATCGTTAGAGAGATAACGAAATTAAACTTACCGGCATTTTTTATGCTCATTTAATATAATCCTCAGCCAAATTTTCCAAGTCCAGCCAGTTTCCTCCTTCTTCTCAAGTGTTCTGAATCTTCGAGTTCTTTTTTCGAACCGTCAATCTTGCTGTGACGTCATGCTTAGGCTCCGCCCACGTCGTTAGGCCCCGCCCACCTCGATGACGATGATGCATGTGATTTACAAGTTTCAGTTTCAGCACTGCGTGTTTATATTTTTCAAACATTTTGCGGGCACACACAGTGTTGTTTTGCATTCTTTAGTGTGATAACAAGCCATTCTATTACATTCGTATTGCATAGCGTTGCGGTTTTGTTACCAGTGCATGTCAGAAACAATGAATTGTTGCACGGACCAAAAATGTGCAATTCTTTTGGGTCGGTTTTGATTTATTAGGACATTAAGCATTTTAATAAGGTGGATAAAAGACCAAATATTTAAATAAATTCAGATTTCCACACAACGTGACGTCAAACTCAGGAGATTACATTTTCGGATGGAACAAATACAACTTCTCTAGTATTTTATTATTTTTGTGAACCAATAACTCCAACTTTGGACGTCCTTTATGGACAGTTCTTAGCTGCATAATCAGTTAATGACTCCATGAAATATCCGGGATATTGACAAATCTCATTTGACCATATTTGGTACTGTTCAAGTTTCCCTTCGATAATTTGAAAATACGGAATGCCCTTAGTCCACATATAAAAGTCCACTGGAACTATTACATTCATATACAAGCTGCAAAGCAAAATTTTGAAAGAAAAAATGGTGAAATTTTATCAACTTCGTCCTCTTCAGTACATTCTTGCGAAAATTTGCAAAACACGATCATACCTCGCTTAACGGCCTAGACAGGTTCCTGGAAAGTTAACTGTAAAACGAAAGGCCGTATAACGAAACATGTTTTAAATGCAAACGTTTATAAATCACATAGGATGCACTCCAAATTGCATTAAACATTATCAAGTTTGAGTTGGTCATCTGTATGGAACAGGAAGTTCAGGGTTACACATTTAAAAGGTGTGAAAAAAGAGGATGACTTTGGAGATTCTAGTGACATAAATGCTTTCCAAACGTCTCAAAGACTTTCACGTCCGAGTTTGGTTTGTGCCATTTTGTATTGACCGCTGGTTGAGTGTCCTATTCTTTTGAGTGAGGCTCCTCGATAGTATAGTGGTAAGTATCCCCGCCTGTCACGCGGGAGACCGGGGTTCG